>JABCKH010007626.1:0-104261 GCA_018851285.1 Lyophyllum semitale | reverse complement strand
ATTCCTGGCTCGTTTCTCCAGGTTTCTTTTTCTCTTTCATCATTTATATAGATATATATATATGTTAGTTATATGCAATAATATTCGCTCTCCTCCTCCTTAAGAGTGTATTAATAAGCATAACATCTGGAAGAGAATACCTAGGACAATGGATGTCGTCCAAGAGGTCCCAAAGCGTCATATTGGTAAATAAAATATGCATAAATGGATAGGTACATTAGAGGGATGATGATGGGTAGTAGGGTGGGATAGAACCCCACCAGGAACAGATATGCAGGAGATGAGGAGGAGTGTGCCCTTCTGCTCTGGTTAGAAACCTCCACATTGTTACCCACATGCTATAATTGGTGTAACCATGTCCTAAGATGTTGGGAGGAGCACTTGCAGACATGGGGAGGGGAAGGAACACATTAATTTCGCATTTCTGAGTAGGTGTAAGGGTAAATCACTCACCATATCATCTGGGGCCTTCACAGTACAGTGAGTATATTCCATATAGTTGCTGTTAGTACATATAGAGTAGATAAGGATAAAAATACCGATGCATTAAGGGCCTGTTGTCAAAAAAAGCGGTCAGGGGCAGGAGGAGAACATGGCTCACCATGGCTGATACCTGGAAGAACACAGACATATAATATATGCCTAACTTCTATGGGTGTATTAAATGGGAAATTGGAAGGTGTATGGGCTAGGGTGTCAGCAGGAGATGGTGCAAAAAGCGAAATTGCATGTACTCACAGTGGGTAATCTAGATATATGTTCCAGGCCAGGGAGACCGGCGGGCGGATTCGAAGACATCTATTAGTACCTATATTCCTCAAAGGATTAGTAGTATTAGTCCCGCCATGTGTATATATGGTAGGAGATATGGGGAGGAGGAGGTAATGCAAAAAATCGAATATTGGCACCTCCACAAGGAATAAAGACCTGTAAAAATATGCTGTGAGATGGTATACACACTAGAGACATACTAGAGTGGTTGAAAACAGGTCTTAGGGGTATCTTCAGTCTGTGGAAGTCAGGAGGTGATATGGTTCCCTCCTGGCAGTTGGCAGGCTCATGAATGCACTCTTAAGGAGGAAGAAAGCCATTTTTATTGCATATAGGTAGTATAAATCTATGTAAATGAAGGGAGAGCAAAAGAAATGTGGAGAAATGAGCCAGGAATGGTGAAAATAGCAAGCTCGCTGCTGCCCATAGCGAGCGCGACACCGCCGAGCATTGCCGAGCATGTACGGCAGCTGTGGGAAAGCTGCGCGATGTCGCCGACGTCCTGGTCACAGATTTTTGGATTTATTGCTATTTATAGGCATTGTTTACTCTTCTTGCTGACACAGCTTGTCAAAATGCTTCTTTGATGGGATCGAGTTAGACTGATCGACTCTCCCCTCGCTTGACACTGCCGTCCAAGCAAAAATCAGTCCAAGCTTAGTCAGTTATCTGTTTGTGTAATACGTCAGCTGTTCTATATCAAAATATACTCCTCGTCCAGAACCAACATGGGATGGCAGAAAACGTTTTCCTTGTCGAAAACAGCAAAAGGCTGCCATCTAGTGACAGACGAGATCTTAGCCCAGATCGAGCCTGGTCTTGAGGGTGTTCAGGCATGTACTTCATTTAGTTGATCCAGGAAATCCTTGTTTATCGATATCTTGTAGGCTGGCATGCTATTTCTGTTTATGTTGGGACCCAGCAATCCGTAATAATTGAGTACAGTGAACTGAAATTCTTCTAGAAAGCATACGTCGGCTGCATTAACTGTCAATGAAAATTATGACGGAGGTATGAAGGCTGCTCCCACCAAATTCATTGATGGTCCTCCTGCCAGTGGTTGAGATGTTTCCAGATGTCCGTCGAGGTGACTTGCGTGATTTCTGTTAAGAGGTGGACGTGGATCTCTGACCGTTGCCGGCAGATATGGATATGGCTCTTGATAATATCGTTCCTGAAAGTTTCAATTGGCGCCATACAGATGAAGGTCCAGAGTGAGTGGTGGCAATCAAGCTCTCCCTTGATCATATTTACCTCATGCCTACCTGATAGTGATTCGTAAGCGTTGTCCTTTTCACTCATACGCATGTCTCCCTAATACATAGAACATCTCAGTGTATCGCATACGAAGACATCTCTGGTCGGGACTTCTATCTCGGTCCCCATTACCAACGGCAAGTTGAATTTAGGCACCTGGCAGGGTTTGTTCCTCAATCTAACTTGTCCGCCCATGAAAATCTCATTACTTTTTGAAGGAATATATCTAGCAGAATTTAGACATCTTCCCCACACAAGGTGGGTTGTAGCAACCATACTGTATGTGCGCTGTATGCTATGGGTAGCCAAAAAGACTTACCCAACCCATCAAGGTCATAAGCGCCGCGTCAGTCTGGTGCGACTCTGTGCACAAGCAGTCTATACATATTTGTGTAACTCCTTTGTCGTAACTGAACTATGACTTGAACACTCTTTCTTTGGACCTGCGATTAGATTACCGGCTTTGCCGCTGCGTGTTGTTGACGTCTGTTTATGCTGTGGGGAACAGCAACCAACCTCAGTTATCGCGATTCGCCAGGTGTCGCCCTTAGTCTCAGCCCGAGAACCCCGCCGTTTTATATCCTAGCTCTCTATCGCACTTGTAATCTCAGGGTTTTACCTATCACCTAATACCTTTGCTTGGATTAGTAGCTATGCCAAAGGCCCCCAGTACCAGCACGAACCGTCCGGCTCTTCGCAGAAACCAGGTGTGCCACCTTAATCGCTTTCGACTAATGGTTTATATGGACTAACCTTCGTTCAGGCGTGCCGGTCTTGTCGCAAGAGGAAACTAGTGCGTTTCAAACGACCAACGCCATGTAGATGCTCAACTTTCTCCATAGAAATGTGATGCTGCCCGACCCCACTGTGGAACCTGCGTCAAGTAAGTCTTCTCTGTTAAGTTATAGAAACAAAGCTGTCGAATTGAACTCGCTACGAAGACAATGGCAGGCCTTGGTCAGTGTTCCGGCGCCAGTTGGATATGCGTAAGCCGTTTTTCCTCAACTCGTTACAACTTCAATAAATTGTTTACAGACATCCCTCAGAGCCACAGTGCTCTTACGATCCGGTCGAGGGATTGACACTGGCACCTGACACAGATCCTTTGGAGAAGATCAAGCAGCTCGAGGAACAAATCTGTACTGTGTTGTCCTTTCTTCATGTTATCTTTGCTTACGATTCTGTGGAATAGCTCATCTTAAATCTCGCTTATATGATCAAGAAGTGGGATCGCGCTCCATTTCTCCTCACCAAACCCAACTCGTCTCAGACTCTATGTCCCCGCCTTCCACCTCTTCCCGTCAACTATCCGACATTGGAGGTATTTCTCTGCCGCATGCATCACTGTCGATGATGAATCTTGTCGTCCCGGAGAGTCCTGAAAATCGCTTCCGTAGTCAAAGCCGAACTCCCGAGAACCGACTCACTAATAAACAGTCTCGACCCGCTGTCGACCCGTTCATGGATCTACTATTCTTCGGCTGGAATTCTGATTTACCCGACCCTACAACTCTAAACCACTAGTAAGCTGATTGCCGTTCTCTGCCTTATAAGCTCACAGATCTATCTGTTTCCAGCATAGACATTTTCTTCAAATGTGACCCTTGTGGATCGAGGGTATTGCACCGACCTTCCTTTCTAGCTTCCATGCATCTTACTCCCAGGGATCCTGGGTTTCCTCACTCCGCCATCTTGCATGCAATAGTGAGCAATCTCTAGTCAGTGGTTTATCATCACTGACGCCCTAGAAGTGCGCAGCGGCGTCGCGTTGGTCACCACAAAATGTGGTCACGCTTCCTGATGGAAGCCGGCGCGATCAGTTTGCAGAGTTCCACGCAAGCAAGACTCGTCAATATATCGACAAGACAATGGCAAGTGGAGAAGACATCTTCTCCGTGATGCAAGCTTGCATTTTACTCTCGTGGTATTTTTACCAAGAAGGCCGATGGGTGGAAGTGTGGATCTTTGCTGCGTTCCAGACAAGGGTCGCTGTGCCTCTTCGTCTGAACTACCCTGGAACCTTTTCCACTCATGGAAACAACTCGCCCGGAGCTTACCTCGCGCCTCCCAAAGACCTGCGCGACCTGGAATCAAGACGCCGGACATGGTGGATGACCATACTTTTTGACCGGATTGCCTCCGTTGGTGGCTGGATCCACGCGGTGGACGAACGCGACCTGGGAACGGAACTTCCCTTGCGAACAGAGGATTTTGAATCCGAAGTTAGTGGTCTTGGTTCCGTTTTGTAGTGGGCTCATTTGACTCTTCTCTCTAGGCTGCCATACCCAGTAACCCCCAAGATATATCCACGCCAGATTTATTTACACGACACCCACCACAGTACACGGACTCTTTCTTGCTTCTCATCAAAGCCGTGATGTTGTTCGGAAGGGTCACCGATTTCAATGTTCGGGGCAATCTGCGTGCTCCCACCGCGCCTAGCAAGAGCCAGAATCCATTTTTTCTCGAGGGATTCAAAGAGCTAGACAAGCTTGTTAGCACTGACTTTTTGCAAAACCTTCCTCAGACTTTCAAGAACAACACTGGTGTTGCCGACGCGCCTGAAGGGAGTAGGTTGGATACAGATCTTTATATGGTCCACATCATCCCCCATGCGTATGTTTCCCTTTTCGTCATGATTCGTGTCGAAACGATGTAACGAAATATTTCGTAGTGCCACTATCACGCTGCATAATCCGTACATCGACTTTACCGACCCTCAATGCATCTCCACCGCGCAATGTGTCAACTCAGCCCGCTGCATCCTTGGGGCATATTACGTTCTATCTGCGACATCCCTCGATATATCACGTCTACATCCCTTTGTGACGGTAAGTTGATTTACCGATTTTGATTATGTCAAGTTATATCCTTTTCGGTTTTAGATCTGCTGGTATCTCGCGGCTGTCGTGCAAATCCAACTGTGCAAATACTTCATTGAAATCAACGATAGTGAGCGGGAGTCAACTGTCTGGGGAGAAATCAATGTCTTAAGGTCGGCTCACTTTCCGCCCATGCATTAAATACTACCAGAAACTGAACGGATTTAAGATTTGCGATGATGGAATATGGCCGGCGGTCACCTATTGGGAGTAAGTTGATTTTTTATTGTGACCTACGTACCGCCACTGAAAGTTGAACTTTGTATCGCAGTCCGACAAGAGAGGCTTCTTCAAGGGCTCATGCGCGAGATTGTGCGTATGACAGCCCAGAAGCAGCCTTTGGAGGTGGGCGTACCTCTTTATCCTTTTTCGCACACAACCCTATTCAGGACCGACGAGTCGCCCCGACCGGTCCCTGAGGATGGCGCAGCACCACTACCCACTACTCTAGAGGAAGGAAGGTCGCCGCCCGGTCCAACTCACGTATCTGTTCCCACATCCCACCAGCGGTCATTAACGTCGGCCTTTGCATGATATGTCGCCTCTCCACAAGGCATTTAGGATTGCTTTCTTGGTTTGTAAATCTCGTGGACGCATATAATAATTGTACATGTAGTATAAACGGACTACTTATCTCGCGATACAATCGGGTCCATGGTGTTATTTCATATTTCGTTCTCTCTCCAACAAATCGTCAAACTTTGCCTGCTCCACTGCACGATCAATGCCTGGTGTCTTCGTGAACATGTCGTTCCCTGAAGAAGAGGAAGAAGGCAAGCGGGCTCTTTCATGCTTCTGACGGATTGCGTCCCATGAAGAATTGGACGCTGTAGGTGCATTGACAGCGCGAATTTGATCCCATTTACTTATTGGTTTGATAGAAGCAGGAGTACAGTCGGGGGCTGATGTGGCCGTTGACGAGTCGTGTGTCACAGGAGACGTAGTATCTAGGTGTTGAAAACTTTAGACAAGTAAAGCCGCCAGAAAAACAAACGGACCCAGTGGGTGGGTATCGGGGTCGTGGTCAACTGCCCATTTACCGGCTTGCCTTACGATAATGGGACCAGGAGGAGCTAATGATCCGGTCTTGTGTTGGATGTTTTCCAGGGCCTGAGAGAAGCCCTCAGGATTTTCAATGGATCGGACGAAGTTGTAGTGTGCCGAAAGTGACATGATGTGGCCAATCACGAAGCCGCCGAAGGAGGCAGTGGTGAGGAATAGATATGTGCGAGCATTGCTCCAGTGTGGTCTTCGGAGAGCGTAGGTAAGAGGTATGCCTAGCAGGCCTCCAAGAGCCTGGAGAACATTGATTGACTACAGCGGATAGGTCAGAAGAAACAAGGAGACAAACGCGGTAGTGGCGATGAAAGCCAGGAAGGAATTGTGTGGCGGCTTGATAGTCATTTGTGGTTATGATTCCGGACTGATGTTCTGGGTTGAGGAGGGTTTCGGTAGCGATACGGGAGGGGAACGTCTTCTCTACCCAGCGAACGTTGTAGCGTAATACTAGCTGGTCGGTCATGGCAGTTTGGACTTGTTATGTAAGCCCTGCTTGACTGTGACTTTACGGTCCAAATTTCCTCGTCGACCACCCTCCTCCTGCGCCCATGAACCAGCTGGCCTTGGACCAGAAACCCCTTCCCCCTCCAGCCCCTCCTCCTCGAGACTCTTCATTGACCTTCTCCCCTCCCCCTCCCCCTCCCAAACCACAAGACGAGGCTCCACTCCCTCACCTCCCATCATTTGCCTCATTTGATTCAGGTCTGATCTTTCCCATGTCCTTGTATACACAACTTACCATCGCCCATGTCAGGCCTCACCCCTCCCTTGACCCCAACAACCCCTGTCACTCCTTCAAGCACTTCCTTTTCTTCCCCCGACGCAAAGCCAAAAAAGGCCAACCCTCTAAATGACCTTATCGACACAGAGAGGACTTATGTCGACCAACTAACTGGTATTATTCGCGTTAGTTCATCCGTCATACTCAGTGAAATCAATCCTCACATCGCCTCTGATATCTAGAAAGTAGCTGCCGCTTGGTCGCGATCTAATCTTCCGCCTCCGGACTTGGATACCATGTTTCGCAGTATAGAGGGCGTCTACAAGGCCAACAGAGCATTTCATTCCGTACACCCTTTACTTCTTCGATCCACTACCTGGCCTGACTAAATTCCCCAGAAATTGAAAGAGATTGGAGCAAATCCTTCTTCGCCGAAAGCGCTCGGTGACTTGCTGATGCGATGGGTATGTAGCTTCGTCCGTGGTTGCTGCTTCTCTTATGATCATCCTTCAGATCGACGATTTGAACGCGCCATACACTACCTACTGCACCAAGTACCGATGTGGGTTTGACACATGGGATCCTGTCCAGTCCAATTCAAAACTTGCCAACATCCTCGCGGCTTTTTCTTCTTTAACTCCACCACCACCTTCTGCCACTACATCAGACTCTACTGTTCCGCCCCTATGGACTTTAGATGATCTATTTCTGCTCCCTAAAGCAAGGCTCAAGTATTACAAGAAGTTATACGGCCGACTCTTGAAGAGCACGGCGCCTGGAAAAAGCGATCACAAATTACTCGTTGGAGCATTGGAAACACTTGACCGACTTATGGACACCCTTGAAAATCGAAGTTCGAACAACGTCGGCGAGTTAGTGCCTCCTGTGCTACCCTCTCCTGCAGTTCATGAATCAGAGGACGAGGTTGTGATCGATCTAAGAACCCAAAGTGTTATCCAACAACAACTCAGGCCAAATGGGACTTTGCGCTCGAGTGCAGATACTGTCCCCGGGAGCGAGAGTAGCTCAGCTCGCGGTAGTAGCATTTCTAATGGGTAAGTTAACTGTCCTTCCCCAGGAGCGACTGTACTGAGCTATAGCAACAATAACAGTGAACGACTGTCCCAGGAAACAGCTACGACCTCTGTCAGCCGCGCGTCCTCTGCTACACTCTCGATGCCAATATCTGATTTAGAACGGCGACTGTCCACGCAACAGACACTCGATATCTTCACTATGAAACCTAAGGTGCGTTGGTATCTTTGGAAAAATCAACTTGCCTTTTGATTATCCTTGTGCAGGTTGTCCGTTTACAAATGACACCGCCATCGCTCACTTTTACTCGCGAGCTTCGGCTTTCGACGGATGTTGTGATTCGTTTCACGCCACAGGCGACGGGCGTTGAAGTCGTTCATACGCTTGGCCATATATTCCTCCTCTCTGATCTCTTTCTGATATCTGAAAGAATGACTCCAGAGGAACGGTCTCAGCACGGATCGGATGGGGCCGATATGTGGCTTTCCTATCCGCCGCTTGCAGGAAAGGTATTACGGGTATTTGAACTACCCGATCAACGTTTGTCATCCCTTGCTTTCTGTACTCCTGCAGTTCATTGAAAAGTCTCCCGGTAGCCAATGCATTCAAGCTAACGATCATGAGGAAAGAAGCTTTAATTCTTGAGACTGAGTCGATCGAAGCTCGAAATTCTATGATGTCTCAGTTCAAAGAATGTATCGAGTTTTCTCAATCTCGTAGGTCACCTTTCTCCCTGGAGTCGACAAAGCTCAAGAAAATTCCTTCTCGTTTCAGTCCCTCCACCTTCTAAGGTACCCCCACCCCCAATGCCATCCCTCAACGGCTTGTCCCACCCTCCATCTGGACCATTTGACCGGAATCCAAGTATTCCGCAGTCCCGCTCTAGCCCTGGTGATCATCATAGCCCGAGTGCCCCTATGAACCGACCGTTTTCTCCGCCACGACCCGAGTCGGCGGGTGGATCCCTGCCTCGTCCACATCCTCCTCCTTATCAAAACGTGGACAGAGAGGCGGCTAACAGTATGTCAAGGCTGGTTTTATCTCCAGAAGCCCAGATACAACAAGGAGCTCAGAGGGTCCCTTCAATGCACGACCCTTTACCTGGCCCCATGTACTCCAGGACATCGTCTTCGGCACAACAATTTCCCAATGGACTGCCCAACGGACCTTTCCCCTTGCATGGACAACAAGCACCACCAATGCGAACCACCAGCTTTGGTCATCAAGGTCCCTCACGTCCCGGTTCGGGTGGACCTGGCCCGGGACCTGGTGGCTATCCCTACCACCCTCCTACAGGACAATATGGGCCACCACCGCCTTTCCAACAGCCTTTCAACCCCAATCAGTCATTGCCTCCTAATCGCTCAAGTCCCTATGGACTTCAACCTGGAACTCTCACATCCGGTGGCCCTTACCTGGCCCGTCCGCCGTCAGAACCAGGCTTTCAGGGTGGGCTGCCAGACGGAATCCGGAAAAGCACATCTACTCGCTCTCTCGCATCCCAATACTCTCATTACGAACAGAATCCAGCACCGCCTGTGCCTGGGTTCCCTGGCGGATATCACCCGAACCATAATTTCCCCACAAGGAGCAATTCTTACACCAGCTTACCAGCCCCACAGCCCCGCCCACTGCTGCCTTCACTCCAATCTGCGGCTCGGTCCATATCAATGACCGAGCCCTCGTTCGATGAACCCAGTCCACCCAATTCACCTGTCGAAGAAACCCCCAGGCAACTGGGCCCGGTGACATCCGCAGTCACTGCACAGATGAAATGCAAAGTGTTCCTGCAGCAACAACATTCGCAATGGAAGGCTTTGGGCTCGGCAAAACTGAAGCTCTACCGCCAAGATCCTACTAACGTCAAGCAACTCGTGGTGGAAGCCGACAGCAAGGATAAATCCATCATTATCTCTACCATCGTTCTGACGGATGGTGTCGAGCGTGTCGGTAAGACAGGCGTTGCTATCGAATTGAGCGACAAGGGGGCGCGCACAGGCATTATTTACATGATACAGCTGCGTAGTGAGAAGGCAGCCAAGGGATTGTTCGACAGCCTCCTGGAGGGATCTGATAGAGCATCAAGAGGATGAATCTACTACATACCTGTCTCCCTAAGATAGATGTACACAAGGCATCCCACATACCACATGGACCATCTCGGCACTCCATACCCCCCTTTATATCATCTTGACTGAACTTCTTCACATTATACTACAACACTCTAACCTTTCATTTTTTCGGTTTTGCAATGCTTTCTGTTCAGAATGCTTGAATAATAGCAATCTACGGTTTTGGCCAGCATAACGCTGCAGCTAATGAGACATGATCACTACTACTTTTACCTTTCTGCGGGAGGCCAGGCTCAAGATCTTCTGTTCTGTGTGGTGAGAGGAGGGCAACAACACTTGAAGGTCGATCAACCGGATCTAGAACGAAGATATAATCTAGCCAACGTGAATCAGCTATTTCAGGAATGAAGTCGGAGGAAACGAACCAAGGACCGTCTTCCAATAATGGGTGTAGCTGGTATACGCGGGCTCATAACTTCCCCGCCTTGAGGGCTCCAACTTCACCCGATTACCGAATGTCTGCAGTTCCCCAAGATCCTTAACTTTGCCCAAACCCAGATCATAGGCACTACGAAATTTTGGTATGCGGGAGAAGAATTCTGTTAGTTCTGCGGCTGAGAGAAGGCCATCCTCAGGAGTCGCTAGTCGTGCGCTCGTTATTGCTCTGTCGGGATCCACAGCCTCCTCGTTGCCTTCTTCTGGTACGGACATAGGGGATCTCGAAATTGTGGGATCGACGGAGACATGAACAACATGTGAGGAAAGTAGACGCTCTTCCTGGTCATAGAGTAAGGCATCGCCTACTAGAAGGGAATACGCGGCATCGTCTGGAGCGAAATTGAAGTCTGTTCTTCATGCATGAGCTCAAGTACCTGAATCCAAGTAGACACAATTACCACCGCTCATTATGCATGGCCAATGATCCACTTTGAGCTCTGCTCTGAATTGTACGGTTTCTCGGACCAATATCCCGGTTTGTCTGGTGCAGCGATCTTTTTATTGCTTTTGAAAACGCGAAGGAACACAGCGCAAACCTTGCTCTTTCATACGTATACCTGATTGCATACACGGTTTAGGAAGATTTGGAGGTGAAGTAATATTTCACATACTTTGGATGCCAAAATAAATGGGTCGTGGCGACTATCACGCCCTCATTATCTGTAGACTTGCTCTGGAGCGATACCAAAGAACCGATATTTCTGGTCTGGAAACTTCTACCGCAACGCCCTTTCTTGTCGCTATCAGAACGAATTTCCTCAACGTCGTATTGTACTGTCTTGGTCGAAAGCATTGTGTACAGCCCTTGCTTGAAGGCTATAAGGCACCCATGCTTCTTCCCGGGACCAGCAGCGTAATGATGAGCATACCCTGCGTTCACAAGAACAGGAAGCAGCTTTTCCAGCCGGTCCACTTCCTAGAATGGCATTAAACGGAAGGAGACACTACGTTTTTGAAACTGTATACCTGAAGGCACAGTATATCCGCTTGGGCAGCCAACAATTCACGATAGAGCATATGTTCTCTCTGACTAGCTTTAAGACAATTACTTGTTGGAAACAAGTCGCGGCCTTGTTAAACGCGTCAGGAGACGCGAAGGTTATTAGATCTTGAGAGGACATACGGACTAGACATTGAGCGAGCAACTTGTTGATTGTTAGAGCTCAAGGATAATGGAACGCGAGATTTAGAGACGGACATTCCAAGTCAACACCTTGATAAGCTGATCCTCCTGGCGATCTTCATGGGTAGACTGTATTGGTATCCAAGATCTTTCAATGATCTTTCCGACATCACTATTCTCTGGTTGTTGGGGTGAGGCATGCCATTTCTTCTGTTTCTTCGCTTTGCGTTTCTCGGAAAGGGCTAGCTGTTCCGGCGTTGGGTGGAAACGTTTAGACGTGCTAGTAGAGTCCATTCCGAGATGCAATGGCCGCAAAACGAGGCTTCGGGTGGCGATGAACTTGAAGGAGAAGCGATAATTATCGGTCTGGCCGAAATCTTTTCATTGTCACGTGCCACTTAAGCATCTGGCTCATACGCATGCCACTACTGTCGGCGTTGAGGCAATCTTTGTCTATAACTATCGGTCGACGCAGCTCGGCGGTCACATTCCAGCACACTCGTCGATCCTTACCGCCCCTCCTCAAACCTCTCGCACGCCACCTTGCCTCCATATCTCAGACTTCAGTCATGTCGGATGCTCCAGAAACCTATGGCAACTTTGATCTCGTCAAACGTGTCAAGCTGGACTTCACAGACGTCGTAGTGTCAAAGTGGAGAAGCCGAATCACAGGACTGAGTGTCGTGCATCTCGATTATGAAGGTGAGTTGAGGCACGTTGCAGCCGAAACAGAATCTTGACACATCGATTAGCTCCCATTGTGAATGGCTATTTTGTGGTTGCAACGGAGAGTAAGCATCTTCAGGTGTACGCCGTATGATTACTCAACCCCTCAATCAGTTTTCGATGATTCCGGTTGCCCTCATACTTTAGAACAGTAGGCATTCCATCCATGACAATATCCCATCGGCTCATCGTTCTCTAGTCTGGTATTTATGGGCTCTGAAAAATACCCTCACAAGGGTGTTTTAGATCACTTGGCGAACCGTGGATTCTCAAATGGAACAAATGCCTGGACTGACACCGATCATACTGCGTATACGATATCCACTGCAGGAGAACAGGGCTTCCTCCAGTTGTTGCCTATCTATGTAGATCATATCCTATATCCAACTATCACGAAAGCCGGGTTCGTCTATGTCTTATCTTTGCAGGTCAATGTCGAGGCTAACGAGGTGTTTTTGCAGATTTGTGACAGAGGTATATTTCACGCAGCCTGCCCTCATTGCTCTTTCTCAAAAGTGCTCAGGTTCACCATATAAATGACAAGGGCGAGGATAGCGGGGTGGTTTACAGTGAAATGCAGGGGCGACAAAATACATCTGGAGATCTAATGGCACTTCGGTCAATCATCGAGAACGTCCTTTTGATAACTCTGCTTATGTTATCTTTTCTAGTGCCCAGCGCTTGGTGAATCCTCCCGGGAGCGCATACCGTAGTGAAACAGGAGGCTTAATGGAGGCCCTTAGGGTACTAACCCCTAAGCAAAGTATGTCAAAGCGCTCCCAATACTTCAAATTTGACTTACTGGTGAGATAGTTAGACAATATCACGGAACGTACTACATACCGCATAATCTGTCCCTGATCGTCGGTGGAAAGCTTTCCAGCGGCACACTATCCCTCCTCGATGTTGTCCAGCGCCAGGTTGAACCGACCCTTATTTCACATGGCCAGAATACAGGACCTCGCCCCTCAGGTTGGAAGCGGCCTTTTGTTGAGACACCAAGTGCTATTCGGCCACCTATAAAGGACACGATTAAGGATACAGTGGAATTTCCAGAGAGGGATGAAAGTTCGTGCGTCCAACTATGGGTTATGATTTCAACTGATCAGGATGCTAGGCATGGGCGAATTGACGTTCACTTTCTTGGGCCCGCCGCCGAATGCATTCTTGGAACGAAAAGTATGTGTCAGTGGCCAATATACATTCGTTGGTCGCTCATTCTCTGGTCGTCCACAGGCAATCGATATCCTTGGCACCTATCTAACATCTTCCGCCGTCGCACCTTTGAATAAAGAATATATAGAGACAGAATCTCCGCTCTGGTGTGTTGTATCACTCACTCGAATTTCAGTGTGATTTGCTGAGTCTTGGCAGCTCGTACATATTTTTCGGAGAGGATACCTGCGCAACACACGTAGATTTACCAATTTACGTCGGATCAGTGCCCACCGAGCATCTGGATAGTTTCGATAGGAAGCTCAAAGAGAGTTTCCAGCGGATTGTTAAAGAGGGCATTGATATGAAGCGAATGGCTATGGTTATAAATAGGGAAGAACGCCAGGTATGCCATTTTTTCTATCCGTAACGCTATTTGGAGTTAACATGTATGTTTAAAAGCTTCGCAGTAAGCTTGAATCTGCTAAAGGCGACACATTTTCTGGAACTGTCATCACCGATTTCTTATATGGCGCTGAGGATGGCTCCGAGCTTAAGGATTCCATGGATGAGATCAAGCAATATGCTGAGTTGCGGGATTGGTCAAGCGATTCGTGGACGAAGCTGTTACAGAAGTGCGTCTAATTCATTTATTCCTTACACCGTGCTTATATTGTTCGATGCCAGGTACTATGTTGATGCCCCTTCTGTCATTGTTCTAGGGAAGCCCTCCGCCGCTCTCGCTGAAAAGCTAGAAAACGATGAAATGGCCAGAATAGCTGAACAAGTCAAAGCTCTTGGACCCGAAGGCTTGAAACGAGCTGAAGCCGAATTAGAAGCAGCTAAGGCTGAACACGATAAGCCAATTCCGACCGAAGTCTTGACATCATTCCCTGTCCCGGACGTAAAGAGCATATCGTGGATACCTGTGCAGAGTTTCCAGGAGATAGGTACTGGTAGGAAAGGCCCGCGTTTGTCACCGCCATCTCCAGAATTGGCTAAACACATCAACGCCGATGGTTCTCCATTGCCGTTCTTTGTACAGTTTGATCACGTCGAAGTGAGAATGTTCCTCTCATTCCTGACCTATGGATCAACACTGAATTTTGGATAGTCCGATTTTGTTTCAATTCACGCGGTGTCCTCTTTAGCTAACCTTCCCAATCATCTACGACCGTAAGATTGTTATTCCCTGAGTTTACTTGAGGACTAAAACCATCAATTCATAGACTCTTGTCTGTGTACCTCTCAGCGTTTTTCGCCTTGCCAATCAAGAGACACTCTGGGGAGCGTCTAACGCACGAAGAAGTCGTGAACAAACTTGACGACGAGACCGTATCTTACGAAGCGGGTTTGGGTATCTCGAATGCCTTCACGGACACTTTCCGCGTCAGCATCAAAGTCGAAACCGCCCTCTATGAAACAGCTGTTGCCTGGCTGAAGGATCTGATCTGTGGAGCAGAATTTGACAAGGATCGGTAGGTCCTTCAAACATTCAGACAGAGTTAGACCTGATCATGCTGTCAGTCTACAAATCGTCATTGCCAAAATCCAACAGTCTCTACCAGAGCTGAAACGAGACGGAAGCAATGTTTTGGGGTCTCTTTGGGCCGATTTGGTCTACAGCGAGAATTCCACTTCTCGCGCTGGTGGGATCCTCCCACAGGCGGACTTCATTCCCCAACTCGCCAAACAGCTCCAGGAGACACCAGACCAAGTCCTTGCCGATTTTGAGGAAATTCGCAAACATCGTGAGTGGTTTACCTGATGAAATATTTGAACAGATCTAACAAGGATACCAGTGACGGATCCTTCTGGTGTTCGTTTCTCAGTAACCGGCAATGTTTTGAAGCTTGAGAAACCTCGGAGTCTATGGGCGCAGCACTTTGCACAAATCTTACCGGTATGTCAGAAAAACACTCAATCTCAATTGTTACTCACGCTACATCCTAGGAGAGTGAGCTTTCCCCCGTTCCTGTTGCCTCGAATACCCTCAGCGATGTTGGGAAACGCCCCGTTAAGAAGGTTGCTTGTTGTGCTTTTCATTGTGATAACTTTCTGATCTCCCTGTCAGGGAATTGTCATGAGTCTTCCAACTATCGAAAGCTCCTATGTTACCCACACGACGAAAGGGATCCAAGGGTTTGATCATCCGGAATACCCGGTCATCCGAGTGACCCTTGAAGTCCTAAACGCGACAGAAAGTTATCTCTGGGTAAATTGAACCTCTGAAACCACATTCTGATCAAGGTTAATCGTGGCTTTAGCGTTACATACGCGGATCAGGATTGGCATACGGTGCTTACGCCTCGTTGGATGTAGAAGCGGGACTTCTCAGCTTCTCTCTGTACCGTGTAAGCCCCCCGCTCGAAGGCTCCTGTATTAACTCATTACCTCCTTTTCAGAGCTCCAATAGTATCAGCGCCTTCCGTGAAGCAGCAAAGGTTCTAAATGGCCTGGTCGATCGATCGGTATGTTCTTCTTTTATCGACAAAGGTACGACCGTGACATAAGGATTCATCAGATTCCACTCGAATCTACCACTTTGGATGCTGCGAAAAGTAGTATTGTTTATGGGGTCACCCGAAACGTTTCTACTGCCGGGAGAGCCGTAAATATATTTTCATTCATAGAGTCAAGATGGGACTTGACGACCTCTCCTAGGCCCTTCTTTCGTTCACAAATGAAGCTCTGAAGGGTGTTTCAAGGACACATCAAATTGATCTGCTGGAGAAATACCAGGCCGTCACCAATGAGGACGTCTTGGGAGCCTTGAAGAAACATTTCCTGCCTCTATTCCAATCTTCTTCGTCAGTGGTCGTGACTGTCACTGCACCATCCAAGGCACAACAAATCGGCGAGGACTTGAAAGCAGCTGGGTTCGATATCGAACAGCGAAAGCTTGATATTGACCCTGCCGAGCTGTCCGAAGGCTCTGAGGATTCCGAGGGTGAGAGTGAGAACGAGGATCGAAGGTGATTTCGTGGAAAACAGGCCATGGTGTAGACTCGACGCTTGCTCATAGAGGGAACAGTCACTGGTCTAATGTTGTATTAATGTTACAATCACTACTCTATAGCTGATACAATATCTCGGGTCTGTGCTGAGCTATCCGCTAGTACTTGTATCATTTTTGAATCAGCAGCACCTGGTGTCACCTCCACACCTTCCAAGAAGTCATTATCCACCAGAAATCTGATGGCTTGAGAGAGATTTGAGATTGTCATGCGGATTTCAGGTAGAAGTAACTAAGCAATATGATCAGCTACCCGATAAAAATAGAGATTATTATTCATACGTTACGCAGGAGCGTTGGGCGCGATGCAAAAGGATTGTGGGGCTCTTTCCTGGGCTGAGGTAGAGGTTTTTTAGACTGACGAATGGCGGTTCCTGTGCGTCTAGGTTCGTGGGTATTGGTTGTACTGGGGACGGTGTCTGGAGGGATATGATCGACGAGCGCTTTTGACGATATAACTTCAGGAGAGTCGTCGTTATCGTCTTCTGTGTACGTCGAGTTCACAGCGGGAACCTCAGTGATTGGCGACGGTACTCCCTGTGCGTCTTCAATGGACACCGTAGCTCGTCTACTCCGACCCTGCCAGCCAGAATCTGTCGCTCTTGCTCGCCCTCGGCTTGCATTGCCCCGCCCTCGCCCTCGGCCACGGCCACGACCTCTGTCCCCATAGCGAGTGTCGCTACCTTCGTCTGTCCTCTGTCTTTTGTTTCCTCTGAAACCCAAGCTGTCGGGTAATTGACCACGAGCGATGGCTTCTTCCATGTTTCTTTTCTTTTCTTCCACGCGGGGGCCAGTCGGCCATCGCCTTTTGCGTTCGGCGAGCCAGGCCTCCAAGTCCTCTGGTTTCTCCAACTTTAAATTAGTTCCCTGGATGGGTATTGATTTCCTGTTTTCAAACGAGAGTCAGCGGAGAAGGGTAGCAAGTACGTTCCTAGACGGACCCTTTGAGACTAGGGTCGGCATCCCAGTCAGGTCTTTTTGGCCTATTTTCCCAACCGGGAGGATAAATTAGATGGCGATCCATCATGTGCGTTTCCAGGACTTTGTGGGGTCCAGCGAAGGGACATCCTCTGTAGGTGCATCTGGTGGTGCCAGGCTGGTACCAAGCTGGTGATGGGTTGGAGGGCTGCAGACCACTGCTGTTCACTGCGGGATTATACGCGGCATGGGCTTGAGCGTAAGATTGTGAGTATGCCTGTGCATAGTGAGAGGAGTAGAAGGGCTGATACTGAGGGAAGTATGCTTGAGGAACAGCTGGGAGCGAGGGATGAGCAGGAAGAGGCTGTCGATTCTGCATCTTCAGCTCACCTCAATGGCAAAGTAATGAATATTTGCAGTATTACACGTGACTTGTTTAATAAACAACGCGTATACACCACGTCAACGCAACTACAATAAAAAGAGTACACTAGAGGCAATCAATGGATCATGGCTGGATTCTATCGTGCACCGAATTTTGGATTTCGAGAGGTGCAAGATTCAAGGTACGGAATGTATGGACAGGGAACGGGCATGAATAGTGGGTACATCGGAAAGGCGGACGTGTCCAAACGGTGTGAGCATTCCACTCATACGAGCACGAGTAATCAGTCCTGAAGCTCCGATTGCTGCTGCTCTCTTCCCACCCTCCGCTCCTTTTCGCTCTCCAGCTGGTTGTACAACAAGAACAGAGCCTTCTCGTTGGCCTCCGGTGTGCCGATAATCGTGAACATTCTTTCACCCGTTTCGTCGTGAGGAGCCTTCGCAATGGAGATTTTAGAACCAGACAAACGACGTATCTCTGTGATCTTCGTCCCACTGCGGCCGATGATGCACCCGACCATGTCAGAAGGAATGGAAATGTTTTGAGTTCGGAGGTTGGCTGCAGGCTGGGCTGCGACAGGTGAATGCGGGTTAGGTGAGCTGGGAGGGGACGTGCGTCCACGGTTGCCTTCACCGTTCGGACGACGAGAGCTGTTGTACGAAGAGCCATAACCATGGCCTGAACGCCTATTTCCGCCTGATCGATCATCACCAGTTCCTGGATGGAATAAAACTGTACCCAATCCCCTCTCCCAATCCTCCAAAAGACATTTTCCTATCTCTTCAATGGCGCGTCCGATGGCTTCGGGCGCACCTTGAACTTCGACAATGCGTTCAGTGGATTGTGGCAACATGTCCTTCGAGGCTACCATGCGCGCTCCAGAGCCGTCTTGGATGGCTTTGATTTTGAGACCGTTACGACCGATTATTGTGCCCATCAAGTTGTGCGAAATTAAAAGTCGAATAGAGGTATGAGTCGTTGAAGGAGAGGATGTTACGGGAGAAGACGGAGTAGAAGCAACGAGTTGTGAGATGATGAGGGTGTAGGCCTGAGAAACGAGCAAGGTTAAGCAGGCTGAGTAGAGAAGACGGAACATACACACTTTTGCGACGCCTTCGACAGGACCACTGACGGTTAGAACCCGCTCATGGACGCCGGCAATGACTTTGGTGACGCCTGCCTTGACGCCGGTTTGCTCGCGCAAATCTGCAACATTTTTCCCTGCTTTTCCGATGATTACGCCGGCGTCTTTGGTGCTGACGAGGGCGCGAAGGGTTAGCGTATCACGGGCGGAAGGAGAGGGAGAGCGCGACTGCGGTGGTGAAGCTTGAAAGAATAAATATGAGACTTAGGAATTTTTTAAAAAGGGGAAGAAACAAACCCGACTCGCGCTGGGGTGAGGACTCGGAGGGCATGATAGGGATAAAGAAGAGGGACGGGAAAGAGAGGGAGAAGGGGGCGGGATGGGAGAGCGATGAGGACTGGGTGGAATTGACGTTGTTGGTGCGAAAGAATTATTTCAAATCAATTCGTCCACTTCGGTCAAGGCCGAAATAGAAAATAAAAAAATAAATACCAAAAAAACAAACTCTTGACTCAATCATCCAAGTTTTTGCATGTCATATCGAATACGGCCCAGCATGATCATAGTCAGGGATAGAGATACATAGTGCAGCATCGTAGTATGTCGCTATCAAGTCCTCTACACGACTAGTACCCAAGCGCTGTAAGCTGCCCGAATGATGATGCGGTATCTGCAATCGCGTTTTGGCGCAATTTGATCGAGGCCAGCTACATTGCAAGTGTTTAACTCATGTGCTGGCCACTCCCAACAAGAAAACCAACGTACCTTGCGTTCATGGAAGGCCTGTGCCTTAATCTTGCGCTTCTCCTCCAGACGGTCAACAACATCTTTGTAGCCCCAGCCAACCTCGTGCGACAGACGCTAACAAACCGGTTAAGAGTCGTTAAGCGACATTAGATGACTGCATACCTTGACCGTGCAGTATTTACGACCAGGCTTCAACCTCAACACCCTCAGCGCCTCAGGCACGACCATCCTCTTCTTCCTGTCGTACGGCGGGGGGACACCCTCAAAAAGCTTGAGGCGCTCCAAAGCAGCAGCACCACGAGGAGTCTTGTGGGGAGTCATGCCACGGATAGCCCGATAAAGAATCTTGGAGGGTGCGCGGTGATGGAAAGGACCAGACTTTTTGGGGTTGACAATGTGGCGTTTGTGGAGGAAGTTGTGGTAGCGGAGCTGGAAGTGGTCGGGCGCGCATATTAGAAACGAGTACGCGACAGATAATGAATGTGGCTGGCAACGTACTTTGTTGCGGAAGAAGCTGCCGGAGATGTTAATTTCCTCGCATCTTACAACAACAATTTTCTGGCCAGAAAGAATCTGCTTGGAGATAATTGAAGCCAGTCGACCAAGGAGATGACCCTTGCCATCGATAACGATGGGCGTCGAGTAGAAGGTGGCCATCTTGAAGTCTAAGTTATGGTATGGTCAAAGGTAGGCGAAATGTGGGGTGGGTGGTACGGACCTGTGCAGGGAGATTGGGAGAAGGTGGATAGGATATTCAGTACGCGGTCGCTGTGAAATTCGGCAAGCTCTTACCTTGAGGAGTTGAGCGTTGTACGGCGTCTTGGGCGGATGACTGTGGCTTACCCCAATCAACAAACCTTGTTTCCAACTGCACAGGTCTCCGGCAATCTCCGACCTCCCAGGCTCGTTCCCAGTCTTTCCAATTTAAGAAACTAATCATTCCCTGCTGTTCTCCTCTCATCCACGCTGCTGTGCCGAACGGACTCAACGTCCATGCCCGCTCTCGTATTTATACCATCTCTCTATACTTTCTTCCTTTCCAAATCCTCGAATTCCTGCCCACTCCAAAAACATTCCGCAAGCAAAGGAGGGAACATATCCATGGAAAATGAAAACGCAGACAGGCGCTCGCAGCGGTCACAATTTTAATGGGTCTCATAAGACGCTTGAGCATCGCTTCGGTCCCGCGAAGGTATGGAAGAACAATATGTTGAGGAATCGTCGCACGACTCGAAGGCGCAAGCCATGTCTGCACGAAGTAGCAGCGCGAACTTCGATCTGTAAACTCTCCACTCACCTCCTGGACGGACACTCATCTGGAATACGCGATTGATGTAAAACAGTGCTGCGTCCTTTGCCATACACATCCGCGCCCGGTCTTCGATCGACGCCTTCACAACCTAATCATCTGATCAAGGACACTAAGGATCAGTTAAACCACTCACAGCTAGGTGCTGTCTCAAGTGTAACCTTTCCTCCAGATACTCCAAGATCGCACCCGTCTCCGCCAATATCAGGACCTGCCTATCGCTTTCTTGGACTTTGAGGACCGGCAATCCTCTGTACGGAAATTGGTCGTAATTCTCAGCACATTTGTCTTCAAGAGTTGTGACGGTATGGTCATAGGATACACTAGCGGCTACCAGCAGGAGAATTGATGGATACTATCGCAGTGTACAAGGTGAATCTATCTATCTATATATCTATTCAACTTTGAGTACAATCAAGTGACGCCGATCATGTGGTCCATGTATTTAGCATCGTCTACGATGCGTCTTCGCAAGTTGAGAAGGATCCAAGCAGGATTCTCAGTATCAGCCTCCAGTACTTCAAGGTGCTTTTACGACTAGTCGCGTAAATGACAATAATGTTGCGATGCCATCGTCTTGCCATTCATATATAACATCCTGGTTATGTCAGGATGTTATGTACAACTCTCGGTTATAGAAAAATAATACACACAGTCCCTCTAACTGCTGAAGGCGTGTCGTCGCCCACCTCTATATTTACCGGTCAGGTCAACAAGAAATACATGGCCAGAGTCCGGGAACTCTGTCTGTCTTCTTGCATCCCCACCATTCGCACCGCAGTGTGCAGTTGTAATAAAGAGCTGATCATCGTTTGGACCTAGGTAACTGTTATCCCGTGATGAATTGCGATCCTCGGTTGGTTACTGACCTCCGAAGCAGCAGGCAGTAATATTCAGAGCGGTAGGAAAGATGATCTCCACATCAATCGCACCGTCCTTGGTAAATCTAATGATTCGAGACCCTCCCCATCTGCCAACAGCACAAGCGCAAATTAGCGCGCCGTGTTCGCGTGAAAATAAATAAAAATCCAACCGAGCACTCCAGATACACCCTTCCTCGTCGATGCACAGACCATCACAAAAGGAGTTTTCAGGCAATCCCAATAAAGTCGCGTCTATGAACACGCGACGGTTGGATAGATTACCTTCATCGTAGTCGTACGAGTAGATCTTGTTGGTCAAAGAATCTGTGAAATAACTAGTTTTTATAATTTAGGAACGTAAAGAACGATCAACTGTGGACAAACTTGCAATGTTTTCTCGTCCGGGCTCCAGCCTAAACCGTTGGAGTCCTACGTATACATAAGCAGACAGTACTCGCTAATGGAGTTGATGACGACACATACGGTAAAAGGGCCATCGTCGACGATGATGCAGGTGCCGTCGTTAGGATCGTATCTGTATAATTTCCCAGGTACACCATGTTCTTTAGAGTGTATTGTGCCGGCGAAGAAACGGCCTTTGCTGTCACATGCCCCGTCATTAAATCGAGTATAGGGGATGTCATCGATGGGAAGTGGTTGGCTGATATATTTGAGTGTCGAGTTGCCTTCAAGTAACGCAAAACCCTCTGCCGCAGCACATGCCAACTTTAAGCGCAGGTCAGACAAATAACCTAGAATGAGAAATAACCACGTACTCCTGGTTTATTTTCCCGCAAGGCCAGGCATGAAATAGAAGCTTCAAACTGCTCGACCTGTAACTCAAGACTCTGGGTGTCGAGATGAAAAACCTGAACAACACAAGTCAATCAGTAACTTTTAAGCTGCTAGAGGTGCGAACCTTCTTCTCCGATATATCTACGAAGTGCAACGTTGATGTTCTTGGATCGTACAGCGGGCCTGGCACAATCTGATCAAATATGTGCTGATCACAGAATAAGAAAGTCACCCACCTTCTCCTAATACACAGCCGATCTCCAGCCAAGGGCGTCTGGCTATGATCTGGGTGTGGACCATGTCTGAAGATGTAAAGTTGGAATCAAATTTCTTCAGATTGAGACCATGATCGGTGCGGACTTGGGCCTCTACCAATTTATATGTGGGGAAATCCGGGGAGAAGTAGATCACAAACGATGGAGGCTGACGATATCGGGGGGTGATCTATTCCAAACTTGGCCAGTCCAGATAGAATTATTTAATAGACAAGCCAAAGAAGATAAAGACTTATGCTCATCAACTGTTCATCAATCTCAAGTAGTACCCGGGCGAATGGACATAGTAGCTACATCATCTTTTCAGGTCAGCATTCGAATGATAGATTGGCTAAATTCCTGAGAGAGAAGACCAGCGAGGATTGGTGGAAGCAAGTACTGATGCTAACCTGGATGTCGCCGAAGTCAGCAGGCCTTGAAAAAAAAACCAGATGGATCACAAGAACCAGGTAGACGCGACTGAACCGTCTAAAAGGTCTTGACAATCTCGTCCTGAGGCAATGCCAGGAGCATAATTTCGGACGGTGGTAATATTATTGGTATGAATCCAGAGGGTTAAAAACTAGCACTGACAGACTTGCTGACAGATATGCATCAGGATAGGTCGTTTTTCGCGAGATCAGAAACTTTTCGCAAAAGCAAGGCGTATGAGGGCGTATGGCAGCTATCGAAACATAATCTACTCCTTGGAGAAAGGAAGAGTCCTATGAGAAGCACATAGATTGTGTATAGCTATAGATATACGGTCGGGCAACTGTTGCTTACCTCATCGTCATCCAACTCAGGTCTTGACCATCATCGTCCGCCATGAAACATGGCGTGGCTTTTCGCAAGTTCTCGAGGACGTCCTCGCATAGGATGCTCATGCTACGGTAAGAATGGAAATTTCGTCAACTAAACACACTCTTATGCCCTACTATAGGAATCTAGTTACGTCGCTCTTTGAACATGAACAGATTTCGACCACATTGCCAAAAGCGCGAGATACAGCTCGCCTGGCCGAGAAGGTTGGATTTCTGGAACATGGGACCTGCAAATGTTTGACGGTCTACAGATAATTACGATGGGCAAGAAGGGCGACCGGGCAGCACACTCGCGTGCTTCCGCCTTTCTGTTACGCCCTTCATTACTCCCAAAGCTGTTCGGAACCTTTGCAGAACGCTATTCCGACCGCCCTGGAGGCTATACCCGGATCCACAAACTCGGAAACCGTCAAGGCGACAATGCACCTCGCGCAATCCTTGAACTTGTCGACAATCCACGCGATCTTCGATGGGAAATAACGTCGCGAACCATTGGATGGGAGATGTTAAAGGAGAAACTGCGAAGCCAGAAGCCCATGTCTATCATTAACAAGGGTGCTGACGGTGCGCATGAAGTAGTCGAAGCGGAAAGAAATTTGAAGCTTGGCGAGTCGGGTGGTTTGTTGCGACCCAAGACCCGATGGAATCTTCAAAAAATCCTCAAATTCAGGGATGACAGTGCTGCTGCCGAGTTAAGTCAGAAAGCAGGAGATTACATGGTCAGTGATACCTTTGTGTCCGAGGCTTGGAGTTGACAACTATCTCAAAGGATCATTTACTGGCCACTCCAATGGCCACTCGTTCGTTACATGAAGAGATGAAGGAACGGAATCTACAAAACCGTCCGCCTCGCAGTAAAGCAGGTCAGATATTTCCGGGAGAGACTCGGCCTGCGCTCAGTCTAGCCCGAGGTGCGCTTGGACATCGTCGGCCGCCACCGGAAGGTCCTGTACTGTCCATGAAGACTGTTTTTGGTCGCAAATACAAGAACGCGTAATATATAATCGCTTTCCTTGAATTCATACTCTCAAAAATTTGCTAGCCGCCTCCTGATTATCGACATTTAGCCAGTCTACCCCATTGTTCAGCAACGCTTACCACACGTCATTTAACTTATTGTGTGGTTCAATTGGATACGTAGGCGTATCCCAGAATCTTGCCTTGATCCCGAGACTGTGCTGCCATGACAAGGCCCGTGATGTTCTATGTTACGTTCCCTACCCCCCAACGGCAACCTTTACTTAAGTCTCTTGGTGTTAGCGCCAAGTGCCTTGGGCGACCCCCCTTCCATCGGGGTGCGGCAGGAGTGGCAGGAGTGATTTTGTTACCCAAATCTTCTCTTTTCCAAGTTTTCAATGCTTCGCGTGTTTGCGTGGTTTTCAACGAACATAAATATATCATGATTAAGTCACAGATTATACTGAATTGGTATGGTAGTAGGTGTGTTGTCCATTCCTGTGAATCTCTATGCTTCCATTACAACACTGCCTGAAAAGTGACGGGGTGAGAATTGAGCTGCCCTAGAATGGTGTACGCACATACGGAGCAAGCTTGCCTTCAAAGGAAGCTATGCATCGTCCCAGACAGAAAACCGGTGATCTCTCCAATGACGGTCAACTCGTACGCCATCAAAGTTTAGCGAAGAGTGGGTGGACAGTGATTCAGAATCGGAGAAGAGGCCGGATATTTCACATCGTATATCCCTCCAAGACCGTGCGCTGTGAGCACCTGTGAGATCAACTCATGAGGTCAGGGTGACATATACGCACGATATGCTCGTAACCTTGGTACGCGCTTTTACAGCATACCGATAAACGGAGCCCGCGACAAGAACAAGAGTAACAGATTCCTGTGGATTCAGGAGAACGATCGAGCGTGTATCCCGCCCGTAGTTATGCAATAGTTGTACTGTGACAGAGTCAACAGTGTCGTTGGTGAAATCCAGAAGGATATCATAGCATTGGGTGATCGAGGGCATCAGAGGAACGTTTCAAGAGTACCTGCATGGGTGAACGTTTCTTAAGTAACCCGCAAGTGAAGGGCGTGGTTGACGCGAGGAGATGGGAACAGTGAATCGGTTACACACTTCAATTACTCGGTGTTGCTCTATGGACTGTGGGCGGCGAGTTCTTCGTTAATGTTATTGGTTCAGCGCCGCCGGGGAATGCTGAATGAACTGTGGGTCTACTGGCTCTAGAGAAGTCAAAATATAGGCATCCAAAAGATTGGACATGAGGAAAACAATAGCTCTGCTGCGGGGTCTATGGCAATAAGTAGGATGGCAACATGGAAGATGATTGAAGATTATTGTTATTCGGGAATGGAGACTTCGAAGTGGGCGGCTTACCCGTGCATCATTGCAGACTACAATCACTCGGAGGCGAATTCCGATGAAACGTCACTGAACAATTAGAATACATTCATTAGACCGGACCGATTCGGACCGACGTGTGCCAGTTGACATTCGTTGAACTGAGATTACAATAATACAGTATCAAAGGCGATATTCACCAAGTCCTTCATCCTTGTGTGTATCGTATATGGTATCTAGCTAGTCAATGAGTCTAAGACGTGAAAGCAGAACAAGCAATGCAGGGGACAACGGTAAGGAAGCACCATGATAATCATCATGGTATCATAGCCTCGGAATCTGTTCAGAACCATAACCATGATCGGGGTATGCGCTTGCGCCAACTCTCGAGGTTTTCCTGTCGAGGCGATCCCGAGCGAGTGGCGGATACGAACCCTGGCGGTAAGAAGAATCAGAGTGAGAAAGCGAATCTTTCGGTTGGAGTTGGGGTTCGGCTAGCACATCTGATACGCTAGCTGCGCTCTCTTGGCGAACATGACTATATCCCTGTGGAGAACGGGGAATATCCATAGAAGGTCTGGAGTCCCAAGGGTCGCCGCGTGCGTTCATGGGAATGCTCTCGTTATTGAGTTGATCATATTTTTCGTGGTCGCGACGTTGAGAGTTCCCATACGAGGTCAACACGACGTATAGGTAAATCTTCAAGAACATTGTAAGTCCACGGCAAACTTGGAACTGCAATCACTTACATGCAGGATTCCCAGCAGCACCCAAAGGCCACCCATTATGCCAATATCGACCCAAGGGAATATTTCACACAACATGTTGGCCTCGGAGCTAGAGACGTCTGAGAAGAAGTCCTTCAAGCACTTGGATTTAGCGGTTGAATGTCGGGTTGCTGACATGATCGCCCAAGCCGCAGCAACGGCAAAAGCGGCTAAAGTGGCAAGTAGGTGCAGGCTGACGAATCTTCTATACAAGATAGGTTTCTCCTGAAGCAGGCGTGATGAGGAAGCCGTCGCAACTTAATAGTTAAATGCATACCCGGCCAACACCGATGAAACCGAGAACTTGTATGGCAGCCGCAATAAAGCATATTACTGCTAGAATCGAAGCGGCGTAGGAAGGTGTAGCTGCACCTACAACTATAAGACTGTTAAACTGATGCTGGGGGAGATAGTGGTAGAAGAACTGACTTGAAGGAGTCGCCACAGAAAGAATGGCAACTAAGAGGGCAGTGAGAAATTGAGTGGCCAATGTGGCGTAGATGCCAGCATTAACAATAGGAATAGCGCAACAACAGTACTCTCTGGGCTTCATGTTGTGGTTGCGAACTAAGGTTGGTCGCAGTCAATGATGCTGTGCTTGATGCAACATGGTAAAGTAATTACGTAATTTATTGGTGACGTATGTAATGTGGTGGTTGTGACCGCCGAGCTCCTGTTGTCCTCCTGCCACACCATGGTTCGCTTCCCCCTCGTCGCCTTGTTAGCTCTCTCAGCTGCTACCGTAGGCCTTTCCAACCCAGTCGAACATCAGATTTCCCTCCAACCAGACGACACAGCGCATACCACAGACAAGTGGAGCTGGAAGAATTGTGGTACGTTATCGCCAAATCGTTTCACATCTCTCTTTAATGGCATTTAGGTCTTCCAACCGATGCCGTTCAGATTGAGTCGATAAGCGTCAGTCCGGATCCACCTCAGCCCGGCAAGGACCTAACCGTCACGGTCATCGGCACGGCCAACCAAGTCATTGAAGTGGCTGCATAATATCCCTTGAACCAGGAATCCTACTGATATATGTCGACACAGGTGGGCGCTTATGCGGATGTTGTTGTGAAGTTGGGCCTCGTCAAGCTTCTACAGAAACGTTTTGACGTCTGTGACGAGGCGTATGTTCTTTGCCGTTTCTCACAAACCAAACCTAATATCTCTTTATAAGGCGCAAAGCCAATGCAAGTATCCAATGTCCTGTCCAGGAAGACACCTACACTGTTGAGCACACAGTCGCGCTCCCGAGGGAAATACCAAGGGGTATGTTACTCCCCTCATCACGTACCCAGACAATGCTAATGTTCGTGGAATAGCCAAATTCACAGTAGCTGTCCGGGGATACACCGCTGCCGATGAGGATATGTTGTGCCTTGACCTCCTCGTGGATTTCATGAAGAACCCCTTCCCTAGATTTGGATGGTAGATCTATTCCTTTCTATGCATGGACTCGTCCTAGCTTGCCCTACTTGGTGAATGCTGTTATCTACACAAGTAATCGATATCCCATTCAATTCAGTCGTCGGCTGTGAACGCCGATAGATATCTTATGGTAACCTATAGACATGCCCGACCCGATAACGTGCTCATGTCGGGATGAGGAACCTTGCCTCAATGCTTCAAGCCATTACGCACGAACGTAACTAGATGGCTAGGTCTGATTGTCCCTTGTGGAAATAGAACCTCCACTTTGTTTGGCCATGGAGCCTCGACAAAACTTTCCCTGCAGCTTTGACATGAATGCAGGGAACCTCGTGTCCGGAGACAATTATCCGCATTCCTGATGTAGCGAGAACAATAAGCTGGTCCAGATTCATGCCTGCTTCGCGTCCTCTGGGCGATAGATATGGGTTCTCGGACAATCAGTGATCTATCAATCTCACCTTGACGCACGATGCCTACGAGCACCCTACCATTCGAAGTATTGTTCGAGTTTACGAACGATACATCCAGCGCTGCCACTATACAACTCACTCGCGGTGACGAAGAATTATCTGGGGGTGCTTCCATTTTGCTACAACGAGGAGAGAGCGTCTCGTTGGTCTTGAATGCAGGATCCACATACCACTATAGGCTCAGGCAGATGGGTAGACAGGCACGAATATCGTAGGTGTTGATTTAAGTTGACATCAGCAGCCAGTTAATCCCTTTTTTGAACTCGTTCAAGAGTGAAGACATGGCAGGACACCCAGTGCAGTGCAGCAAAAGTCCTTGCTGGGCATTACAGACAAGATTACGGAGCGTGTACTCAAGTGCAATGCGTAACCGTCACATGCCTGGGTAGCGACACATAGCAAGAGGTCAGTGCATCACCTGTGCTCCCAAACGTGTGTACACACGCTGATTTCGGTGGTTTGTGGTCCTTTGATTGGCAGGGAACATGTTCTGTGACGATTACAATGTTAAAGAAATGACCGAGAAAAAGTTTTAATGGCAAGCCTGATTCTCCAACTCAGCCCGACTCTGGGGCTTGTATTTTGGCTGCACGTCTGGTATATAACGATGAGATTCAGTACCATGATGAGCTATACATGGGGAAGATTCTACCCACGTAAACACATTCCAAACTGCAGATTGGTTTTTGTAGATCGCGAAACCTGGACAAATAGTTACTGAAGTTCAAAGGTGAATTTCGAATCACCGTCATTGGGGGACGCCTGGGACGATGTACGTGAGTATCCATGACGAAAAGAGAGGGCGGCAAAGTCACACACCCCGTCAATCAACACATCGGCATACTTGATGAGTCTATTTCCACTGTTTTCCTTGAGGCCAGCCATACCGAACTGCCACGGCATGATACTTCACAAAGACAAGACTAAGCGATACTAGCAAGTGCTGATACCTTTTGGCTATCCGAAAATGGCCGTGACTCAGCCTCGACTTGATAAAAGACCACGGGAGCACTTACGCGTGATCAGAAGCCAGTGCAAGGTCTACCTTGTTGGCTGGATTCAAGTGGCGTTAGATATGTCCTAAAAAAAGGTGACCAGCACGTTTACCTCCAAACTCCTCGATGGTGACTGGCTTGCCAGCCTTCTTCGCGGCTGCAATAAGTGAGCACTTGACATGCTAGCCATGATACAAGAGGACTCACCCGTTGCATGGTCCTTGATCCAGCCAAGCCCCCACAATTTGTTGGTCAAGTTGGAGCCAGGAGTATCCTAGGAGAATTAGAGAAATGCGACTGTAGAAAACTTTCCAAATTTACAAGTTGGGGGTGCCTGGGTGGTGGTCAGTTGGGCATCTTCACCAGACATCACATGAAGATTACCAGAATTGGGGATATAAATGCTGAAAGTCGTTGCTTAAGTTACCATTATGTTAAGATAAGTTACTCACATAAGTCCCGAGGTCCGCGTCGAAGGCTTCGCCCGCTATTCGCCAAAGTCAATACAAACATCTCTCCGGTAATGAGATGTGGACCTTGGCCGTTGAATTATAGTCAGATATGAATGTTCCGTTGAGCCAGAAACCAACGGACTTCTTCCAATAGAAATGACCTCCCCCTTCTGTGGTGATTAGATGATAGGGATCCCTGAAAATTCAGCTTGTTATGAAAGCAAGACTGAGGAAGGGATATGCTACGTACAGCGTCCGCACGAAGTCGGATTGTTGTTGATACCAGGTATGGAGAGTTCCAGAGCCAGGAACGCGCTGTGGGTCGCCTCGCAGATCACCTAAGCACCGTGCCTCATTCATCAGCTCCCAGGCAAAGATGTTGGGTGAGTTTTTGTATCGGTTGACGATCATCTTAACATTGCTCTGCAAAAAAAACCAATGCTTGGCAAACACACGAGACATAGGAAGCAATTATTCTTACGGTATGAAGAGATGATTCTTGCATCGGTATAGAAGACATCATGGGTTTTTCCAGCACCGGATGTAAAGCTCGAATCCCTATGCAGAACAGAACAGTGAGGGGGGGGGGGTAGGCTGGGGAACCACTGTACACAGTATCCAACCCTACTCAACGTTGGAAGATACTTCCGATTGGATTGCTCAGAACGTACCAATTGTTATTAAACGCGAGAATAACCTTTAGTAGCTCAAGCCGGACGTTTTCGCGTCAGCAAGCTCTGACCCGTTTATTGCGTTGAATCCCTGAAGAATCCCTGAAGAGTGTTGAACGTGTCCGTATTTGAACAAGAGGCTAGGTCCTACCCAAGTCCTAAGGACTTTGATGCCTGCGCTTTGCATCTCCATGAACGTGTTTTCAACATCTTGTGTAGTGAGGAGAGGGAGCCACTATGGACGGAGAGTTAATAATGTTGGGTGCGGGCACACAGTATACTTTGCATAAGAGTTAGCCCCAACAAAATACTGCCTGTCGTTAGTGTCTAACCCAAAGTCTTTGATATAGAAAGCGTACAAATGGTCTGCCTTTCAACTTGAAGTGTGAGCCCTCCGTAGTGACAAAACCTTTTTAGGTACACTGGCAGCGCGTGCCATCAGTAAAGTAGAGCGCATAAAGCTAGCAACAAAGAAGGGCGCATCGAAGTAGGGTGTAGGTTTCTTGTCAAAAACATTGCAGGGTTAAATAGCAACACATCATAAGGTATCTCGGTGGAATAACGGAAAGACCTAGGACGAATATTTTATGGCAGATGGCGAAGATACGTGCGTTTAACAAGTTTTAGCACGAGACTCGTTGGCGGGCCGGCGTTATGTGATGCTGTTAAATTCTAAAGGGCAACACGTGCATCAAGACTGGACGCGGTCTGCACCCCGGATTTTTTGTGTAAGTTATCATGCCGAAGAGCGCAAAAAAGCGGAAAGACAAGGCAGCAGATTTCTCGGTACTGCGCACCTCTTGAAGAATCTTTGGCATCCTGGCTGACTCTGTTCTCGAGGTAGAAAGCAAAGCTCAAGCTCGGGAAAGGAAAACAACTTGCTTCCAATGCGATAGACACGTCCTTTAAAGCCCGATGTACGCCCATCCCGCATACATTTGTGTGTCCAATGTTGACAGAGCCCGAGTAGCTATCGCTCTCCCGCCTCAAAGGATTGCTCAAGAACAAGATAGTACTGCTCCAACGACGAAACGGAGATTAACATTCGACGACCTTATTATACATGCGAAGCACTACAGTGCATCTACGCGCAAAGGTCCGTTGCTATCCTTGTCAAACTCACCTTCATAAACCAAATCTCTGTCAGACGCGATATCGGGTCTCCGAGAACTCTTAGACGCAAACTGGAATTTAGTAGAGTCCTGCTTTACCGCACTCATTAATACATGTGTGCGATTGATTGGAGATGAGGTGAGTGAACGAAGATTCTAACAACTGTTTACCAACTATTCACAGGACGCAAGCGTGCGAAAGGCGCTTTTATCCTTTTTTGCTTGGCTTTTGCCTCGTATACCACATGTGCGTCGCATCGCCAAATCTCAATTGATGTTTTTCAGTCCATCGACAGGGCGACCTTATGCCGCATTCATCTACACTTCTCCTGTTTACAACTTCCGCACAAACCCATATATTCCCAGAGATTCGAATCGACGCCATACGTTTCTTGGACCTATTTCTTGAATACATCCCCGAAGCCGTCATAGCTGGATGGAATGAGGATAATAATGGCCACGGTGCACGAATACTGGAAGGTTACCTCGGTATTTTGAATGCAGGTACTAAATTTGGGGAAACGGACGGTAGGAGTCTTCGTTTGTAAAGTATCTTTATGCTTAAGGCTCTTCCCATTAAGGTCCTTTAAAGGCAACATCCACCGCAAGCGTGGTATTAACACCAGCTGTACGCTACCTTCTCTGGGCTATCCAAAACCGAACTCTGACGCTGTCATCCTTTCTCTAGTCCAAATTGATCGTGCTGCATTCATTATCCACCTTCCTCCGAGCTTCTCTGTCCAGTTTTGCTGGCCCTTTCTCGAATAATTCATCTGATCTGTCAATTTCCTTGCACACTTGGTATCTGGCAGCTTCGTTCGCGATGCAGGCAGAGTACTGCGCCTTTGAGGCACTCCTACGGCCCTCCGTCTCAACCCCTGTCCGTGATCGAAAATGGCAGGAAGAGGTTGACCCGGAAGACGGTGATGACAATTTTCCCTGTTACCCCTCGGCAATTGAAATATCGCCCGGCGACCAGTTCTCCCTCTCTGAGCTGGTGGATGTATCCAACGTTGTAGGATCGTCCGACTTTGACAACCCTAATGACCTTGACACCAGTCTTGTAGCGGTATGTTTCAGGCGAATTGTAACCAGCATGACTGGTCTTATTTTATTTGCAGCATCTGGCTCGAACTCTGCACTCCACCCTGATCGCTACCTTCCTTGACTGTGCGCCTGCTGTCTTCTCACCCAGTGCCAGTCCATCCGAAACCCAAGCACAGCTGGTTCTAGCTGTTGGCCAGATAGCTCGCAGTCTATATGGGGTCATCTTGCAAGCCCCAGCACCTGTCAGTCTATCTATACTCCCAAAGTAGAAGAGACGTTAATAACACATGCTTGCAGGTGAAAGGGAGTGTCAACATTGCTTCTGAAGATCTCGGAACTATTCTTGGTTACATGATGCCTTACTTCCCATTCAAACCATCGGGGAGCCGGGATATAAAGGTTAGCCTCGACTTCCTCCTGTCAATGAATAATTTGATTAAGCCATTTTCCTCAAAGGTTGAGCAAGCATTCCAAGATCTCAATTTGATCTTTTGCGAGCTCACTTCACATCTCGTTCTCACCACGCATGCCGAATCGATACGGGTGACCCGGCGTGGAAAAGTACGGCAAACCAGTTCCAAAGGCGCGAACGACGCCTCTTCGATACAGACTCAGCGTGTCAGCGAATACGTCCTCCAACTCCTGCGTGGCGAGCCCGTCGCCGGATCACAGCTCGGACGCGTTCTGACGGCTAGCGCCTACGCCGCGCTCCTGCCAGCGATCTGGGCGCTGCTCAACAACGCTTCTACCCAGCATCAGGAGATATCCAGTGCCGTGCTGCGCGCCATCGTCGAACACTCGATTAAGACGTCCTCCAAGTCCGCGCTCAAAAGGCTGACGATCGAGTTCGTCGCCAGGCTCGTTTTGGTACGTGTTGGTGCAGTTTTGCTCGTCCTCCTGTCTTAACTTCGCGCCAGCTTTCCACGGAGCCCCGATATTGTGGGAGCTTTCAAATTGGTAGATCTCCCGAAAACGAGAAGCTTGAGGACTGGGTCGCGCATCTTCCCCAGCCGCTGTGGGAGTTTGGTGCCAATAACCTGCCTGCGTCAGAGGTAGGATCAAATATACTCAGGATGCTGTCTATCTGTCAAACACTGAGTCACAGATCATCATCCGGTTCTTGTTGCGTGTTGTCCAGCGCAGATCAAGGGTTGTCCACAGCTCCAAGGTCGGTTTTGGCTGTACTTGCTCGAATTTCTCATTCACACCGCCCATAGACTATTGCAGCTCTCCGATCAAAGCTTATCCCTTACTTTAGCATCTCACATCCTGTCCGCGGACGGCTTCTTGGCCCGTATAGCAAACTCCCGGTGGCTTCGCCCCTCCGGCGCCTTGCGCTCGACCTTGTTACCACCCTCATGTCGGTAGAAGGAGGCCATGAAGATGGACTGCGTACTGCTGTTGACCGAGCGGTAGCAGGAACGGAAGAACTGGAGTATTGGACAGAGATCCAAAAGTTGTCTCCGTGATCCCCGTTTAGCATCGCGGTGACATTGTCAAGTTCCTCCTCCATGTCGGAATCATTCGGTCATGTCATGGTTACCAGTGCGACGATTCGATCTTTTCAAGCTTCTGACATTGCGAACCGCAGTTGCACTCCCACACAAGCTCCACAGCCGCGCAGTACTGATCAGAAAATCTATATTAACATCGTATAATGTATGCTGGCTAAAGTCTATTGCGGCTCTTGAGCCCCTTCCACAACAGTATCTACAAGTCTAGAGCAGGTACTAAATGACCGGCAAACTGCAATCGAAAACGAGCAAGCTCGAAGACAGCGATATGATTTGTGATGTGTGATAAGTGAGGTGTATATATATCAGTGACTAGCTCCAGCTCTTTCCGAAACAATGAGCTAGCAAATGATCGGAAAGAAACGCCCCGGGCGCGGCAGATCACCAATGAGGTCTAGAGAAAAGGGTATGTGGAAAGATGCTTGGCAGGCAGGGTTGCTTAGATCCAGGTCCATTGCATGTTGCTGATACGCCCAACTGCAAAGTCGGCGATCTGATTGAAAGCGGAGGGGGAGAAGTCGAGATCGGTGAGGGCGCAACCTTCACACCGATCTGTAAGGGCGACAACGACACTCTTGCCCAGGTCTGGAGAAAAAATCATGCATGAGAAAGATTTAAAAAAAAAAAAAAAAAAGATGACTTACAGGTTACCCTGACCTTCCTGCCGCACATGGGGTTGTTGTTGGGGTTGGCGCCGTTATAGCCGCTGATCGAGAATGGAATTAAGTATACAATATCCTTGTTAGGATACAAGGACGTACGGGAAAGCATCGAAGAGCCGGTGGGAAACGGCTGCAATGTAGTCGGTGTCCTTGTTGACGATTCCGCAAGCACCAAGACCGGCTAGACGCTGACGTTGGAATATATATTTGGCAAGAAGATTGAGGACGGCTTACTCGCGTAGAAAGTACCCTGGCCGCGCTGGATACCGGTCATGAAGCTTGGGCCGCCGCCACTACCACCTGAAGCCTTGGTGGTGGCGGGAGGAGGGGGTGGTGCTTTGGTGGTAGTAGGAGGGGGAGGGGGTGGTGCGTAGGTGGTAGTAGGAGGGGGCGGTGGTGGTGCTTTGGTGGTAGTAGGAGGGGGAGGTGGTGCGTAGGTGGTGGTAGGAGGGGGTGGTGGTGGTGCTTTGGTAGTGGTAGGAGGGGGTGGTGGTGCGTAGGTGGTGGTAGGAGCGGGAGGGTTGCTCTTCGATGGGGTGGGAGTAGAGACAGTGGGAATGACAACGGAAGAAGAGGGAACGAGGATAGGGGACGAGGACGGTCTGGGCTTGCAACGTCTGCGTATGGCAGCAGGCTGTACGGGAGAGACGGCAACGGCGCGGTGGGCGAGAGCACGGTGGTGATGAACGTTGCGGGGTGTACTGAGTGCAGAAACAGACACAGCAAGACAGAAGAGTAGAACAGACTTGAACGACATAGCGAAAAACGAGCGACGAGGGTATGGTAAGACTACACTGATAATCCACTTTCTACACTTTCTATGTTGACATCTGTTGACATCTCCTCAACGTTCTTCCCGCGCGGCGAACATTGCCCAGGTAATACTATTCTACACAACCGACCCCGCCTTGGCCGCGTACATCTTTACCAGCCCTGTGCTAGCCGTCCCTGCCAGACTCTTTCCGTACGCATCAATCTGTCCCAGCAGCAGCAGGCTTTCCAGTCGACTCGGCTCTGCTGGGATCTTGAACAGCCGCGCGACATCTTCTTCCGGAAGTGGCGCCAAGCCCTGTGCCACCCTGGCCGCATTCTCTTCTTTACGTTTCGCCACATAATTATCCGCCCGTGCCCGTTCCCGCGTAATCTGGCGCGAGAGATACGCAAGGTTGCCTTCTTCCGTCCGGTAGTTATCCACAGCCTCCACAATCTGCTCCAAATTCCGCGTCAGACCTGCTGTCCCAAAGTCGAGCGCCCCAAACGACGGCAGCATCGCTGATCCTGTCCCTAGCTCGCCATCAACATCCCCCACCGACTCATCAGCTTGCGTTAGCGTGCCAAGGAACGCGCTTAGAAGCGGATTCGTCCGGATCTTGAGCGGCACCTCCTCCAGAATTGAAGAAAATGTAAGCGAATGGTTGATAAGGCTGTCATCCAATTCTATTCTTCAGTATACGTCCTCCCCCCCCCCCAACAGGCATCCAAGTACACTCTCACCTCGAAGTGCTAAAGTTTGATTTCTTATAAGCGTTCAAGAAGGCGGGCGTTAAGCGAAAGGCGCGGAACGATGCATTCCCCCGCGCTGTTTGCGAAAGGTCTTTCCACACAAAGTTTAAGCACACACGTGGTGGAAGAAGCGTCGCGTTACTTGCCGTGCACAATCACGATGCCCCCATGTCGCAGTTTATCTTGATGTATGGCCTGCGTATCCACCAGCATCTGATTGAAAAAGGCTCCAAGAGTCGTGGCCTGATAGAACCCGACCACACTGTCATCTGCCTGCACTTCCTTCAACGAACGCAGCATCGATGCCTGATAGCGTGCTGCAATTCATACCTAAGCCAACCGTCTGGCAAGACGATCGCAAATCCACTCACCGACCGATTTCGTTGACCTATCATCTTCGTCACCCCCATGGTACGGCAGTGGAAATGAGTTGGAGATTTCAAGCGTGCCGTCAAGGTCAAGACCCAACAATAGCCCATGCGCGGTCGCTGAAGGCGCCTCTCGGGCGTGTTTGAGAAGCTTCGTAACCACCTAAACGCATGCCGCGGAATAAATGAGCTAGACCGCCATAGAAAAGCTGCTCGAATGCACTCGCCATGCCGTCCAACTGCACGCATGTCAAGGGGATTTCGGCCTCGATGTCGATCACCTTGGACATGGAGGCTGGGATCGCTTCATAGGTGGGTGCAACGGGAACAGGGGCTGCTGAGGGTGCAGGGAGGGAGGCCGCAAGGGCCGCTGCCATAGATGTAGCCATTGCCGATTTTTGAGTATTCAGTGTTTCGATTTCGCTTAGTCGAGGCAAGGAAAAAAGTTGGGAAGCCTATGGCAAATAACATCAAATACTGGAGCCTCATGGAACCCCCGTTTACTGATTGTGTCTGTCTAGGAGATACTACCGTTTGGTTACTATAAAGAATACACGAAAGTTTCGGAACATCGAACAAGAGCGAAAAAGACGCAAGTATGTAGTTGACAGGAACGAAAGTGCCTACGTTGAGCTTGGCGGATGGAGCAGCATCAACTGGTGCATGTCAAGGATGGATTGCTGCGACGGCAGCTGCTGGTCTTCCCCTTTCCCAGACCGACATATAGATTTGTGCTGAGACCATGCTGCGCGTTGGCATTCCTTTGTACAATAGAACGCCTGTGAGAAGGGGTGCAATGGTAAACGTCTGAACTCTGGCGATATCGAAATTCTCACCTTTTTACATCCTGCACAGACGAGCAACTTGATTGCAGGGCCTCCAAAGACCGGCTCGCGCCCTTCCGCCTCCCAGCAGATCTCGTTCTCGCACAGGCGATGCAGGGGCCCACCTGCAAGCCCAATCTTGGATGCATTTTCGATTTCTTCGCGCGTGCGCCAATCAAGGCCCGATGTGATGTACTCGTCGACGGCTCGATTCCACTCTTCCATTCTGACCCGTTGTTCAACTTTTGGCAGGTTACCAACCCAAGGTCTACAAATCATCGCCAAGTAAATGACTAGTAACTGAATGAATTTGCCAAATTTAATTACCTGGGCATAAAGTCCACTTTCTTTGCCGCGTACGCAAACCCAGGGTCAACATGCTCTGACTGCACGAGGACATCCATCATGCATGCTGTAAGTTGTGCTACTCCGTTGCGTAATTCATCCGCCGTGAAGGCAGAGGTACCATCGTGAATTCCCTGCTTCGCGGCAAACGCCAAATCAAACTGCTGCCGGAGGGCTTCCACGCCTTCGTCCGTTGGGGGAGCCTGGACGGTTACGACTCGATTGGGTTGGATCCACATTTCATTTGGATCCCAGACTTCTTCCCAGAGCACACCCTTTTTCTCACAGCATTTCTCGTATGTCTTGCGTGACTTGCAGCGGCAGAGAAAGCGGCTGGGATAGGGAAGCATACCGCCACCCGCGTGGCACTTCAACAGACTCTCACCGGACCAGCATGGGCACGGTTGAAACGGTCGGTCTTTAGGAACCTGAGCAAGAGCTTCGAACCGCTGTTTTTCTGCGGAGGTTTTCAGAAAAGATATGCAATGTTGGTCTCGAGGGAGAGAGGCGGGAGCGGGATCAGCGCCATGTAAAAGCAAGACTTTGATGAGGTCCCACGATGTCGCCGCGCAGGCCATATGAAGGAGGGTTTTTCCGTTAATGACACTGTCAAGTGCTGCGTGCTGATCGACCAGTAGAATGCAGACCTTCTCGATTCGTTTGGCGTCAATACGAAGACGAGTGATGTCTGCACCTGGGAACGGGCGCATTTTTCCGTTCAGCATCAGCGACGATAGTCTATCGCAGCCCGCGTATAGCGGAGTTCGCCCAAGATCATCGACTACCTCTAGATGACATCCAAGCCGTACAATCTCGTAGAAAAGGGGGATATCGCCCGTGGTGGCTGCGAGGTGTGACCAAGTGCTTGTTTTCGTCAGGGATTGGAAGTGGCCCAACAATTCGACGAATGCTTTGAGCAAAGTCGGGCCTAATGATCATCTCAGGGCCTACGTCTCCAGCTACCATAGAATGACGAATGATGTTCATCATGTTGAACTCTGGCGTAAAGATAAGAGAACAATAGGATGGGCAGGTTGGGTCGTCTTTCAAAGTGCGCACAAGATCGCGAGGAAGCTGAGGGTCTGCGCGTGGATATTTCTGTTTCGTAGGCTTTTTGTCATTAGCACTGGCATGAGGTTTGGCCGACATTTAGCAGAAGGGGTAAAATGAAACTGTCAAGAAGACATTAGAACTAGAAAGTAATCAGCTCTGCTTAGAGTACATACCAGAACAGAGCTCGAGGCTTGAGATGAAGTCACAAAAGACAATCCCATATTCAGGCTGCGTCACGTCACACATTACAATCCAAGTTAAGCGACTCTACCTTATACGACCTTCAGATAACTACTCGGCTATAGTCAACTCCTTTTACAGTTCCACAGAGAAATATAAAACAATCTATGTACTTCGGTCAAATTATGCCACATACATGCACTCAGTGTGGAACCGCTGCCATGCGTGCCGAAATACAGTGTACCGGTCACGAGCAAAGGCGGGTCAGCGTTTGCAATGAACTGCACGCGAAGGAAGCGGTAAGTCGCGCACCGTACTGTAGAGGCCTGGAGTCTGGACCCCTTGCTATCAATACTGAACTTTGTAAAAAATGAGTAGCTCATGTCTCTTGCGCATTGTTAAATGTAATCCAATACTGATATCAGCTGGAGATATAGAATTACGCAGGCAGTACTTAACGACTTTGGGCCGATGTGGCTGACGAGGCGGCCAACAAATACATTGAAGGAGCGCACGAGGCGACGGTTCTGACGAGATGGTAGAAAGTGAAATAGTGGGATAATGAGGCTATGTTATCGAGTAAGAGAAAATTGAAACATCACATGTGCCAATGGCCCGCCCCAAACTCGACATCCAGCGTGTTTGACGGTTTGCGTTATGAGTCTATCAATACAATAAAAATGAACAACCCACAGAAACTATGGAAGAATTGATAAGCTGACACGATGTCGTCGTAGAGGGAAGATTACTGACCAGGATTATGCCTCATCCTCTTTCGGCACGAATTTGTGTTTGCCCCGTTGGACGACCTCCGTCATACCTTTACCACTCCCAGTAACGCCCACTGCGGAGAGGCAAAGTTAGCAGACGAATAAACTATGATAGTGCTATGGAACGATACGTACCCCGTCCCAAGGGATTATCTGGCGTTTTGAATATGCTCGTCCCAGACACGCCAGCAATGTGCACCCCTTTCTTCTCAGACTTCTTTGCAAACTTTTGCCAGGTCGCCTGCTTCTGGGTCTGCTCCTTTGCTTTCGCAGCCTTGACCTCCAGCTTCTTCTCGTTTTTCTTCTTCTTCTTCTCCCGCTCGTCCTCTTCCTGCTTGCTCAACTTGCGCTTATTCGACGACGATGGAGCGTTGCTAGCATAGTTTGTAGGGAGGGGTTTGATTTCAGTCGCTTTGACAAGTTCAGTTGTGTTGTAGCCCTTGAACACGATGCTGTATACACGATTCTCTGTAGAACCGCCTAGTGAGGTGATCCTGGCTGGGTAATACGCTCCATCACCAGAGTACTTTGCTAGGCATTCATCGCCGGCAGACCAGGTCTGTGTGGGTGTTGATGTGGCAGTTTTGCGGCTGGCGTCTGATTTTGAGGAAGAGGCGGCGTCTGCCTGAGCAAGGGCAGACTGAGTCAGTTGAATGAGTTCCTGGAGTTCTGAGCGCAGGGAGGCAAGCTCTTGGTTGGATGGGTCTAGGGCGAGGGCGGTCTCGACCTGGGAGTGCTGCACCTGATAAGTCTCGAGGTCTGCTTTGTCCATCGGGGCGGGTTGAACGAGATGGCGTGACCGATCGGTCACATTATTTATCGCCTCTCTTGCCACCGTCGTCGTCGTCGTATCCAGCTCCCCCGACAACTGCTCATCATGGCCATCTCTCGTTCCGCGCGAATCACTCTCCTTTTGGTCATCGATGTCATCTTCTTCTTTATCGAACTCATTGCCGGTAAGTAGTTTCATCGCGCCTCTGCACGTCTTCGAGACATACGCCATCCCAGGTTATGCCGTGGGATCCCTAGCCCTCGTCGCAGACAGCTTCCACATGCTCAAGTGCGTTTCTAATCCCTCGCGTTGTTGTGATCACGCTCATCTGCTGTCCATTCTCCCAGTGATGTCATGAGTCTCGCCGTGGCCCTTTACGCCATCAAGGTGAACTCAATCCATTTCTCCACGGACTCTTCGAATAACCTTTGCCTAGTTGACTGCCTCCTCCCCCGTGGATCCCCACTATTCTTATGGATGGCACAGAGCCGAAATTCTCGCGGCTCTTGTCAACGGCGTGTTTCTTCTCGCGCTTTGCTTCTCCATATCTCTAGAGGCGATAGAGAGATTCTTTAGCACTCCAGGTATATTTCACTATTTCCCTCTCTTGCATCAAGTCTGAAGCGGGGAATAGAAATATCCAACCCCATGCTTGTTGTCATCGTTGGCTCATTCGGACTCGCGTCCAATATCGTCGGGTTGTTTTTGTTTCACGGTGCGCAGTATCGGCTTTCCAGGGAAACGGAGCTCATGAAACTGTATAGAACATGGGCACACCCATGCTCCCAGCAAGCCATCTTCAATCATCACCTCGTCTAGGCCGGAATCAGTGAATGGGGTCGCTCGAAAGGCCCGTTCGCGTGTGCGCAGTCGCTCGCGTTCTCCTTCTCAATCAGACGTTATATATGGTCACCCTGCCGCAACGCGCGCCTCTCTTGTTCAAACGGCACACGAGATGGCACTTGCTCGTTCTCCTTCTCCAACAAGGCATCGAAACAGCATCTCTTATCCGCGACCTTCGGTCGATACCGAGAACGGACCCCAAGTTTCGCCTAGTAACCTGTTTACAGATTCTCCGGCCACAGAGGGCGAACGTCCTGGTGCACTCTCGACTGAAGGCACCCCGCTGCTGCATGACGAGCCCGACCACGAGTCTCATGCCCTTCCTGGTGTTCACGGACACTCCCATGCCGGTTCGATGAACATGCGTGCCCTTGTGTTGCATGTCATGGGAGACGCTCTTGGCAATGTCGGTGTCATCGCCACCGGCCTCATCATCTGGCTCACAGAGTGGAGCTTCAAATATTACTTTGACCCAGTTATTAGTTTGGTTATCACTGTTATCATATTTTCAAGCGCCCTTCCACTTGGTACGCCGCCTTCGTGGCTTCCATTTCGACGATATCCTGATCATCAGATTGCAGTTAAAAGCGCTTCTTTCATCCTACTTCAGGGAGTACCTTCCACGATTTCTCTTGAGGGAGTACGGAATTCGATCCTTGAAGTGGACGGCGTGCTATCGCTACACGAATTGCATGTCTGGCAACTGTCTGAGTCAAAAGTTATCGCCTCGGTGCACATTCTTACCACACGGGATCATGACTTCATGCCAATCGCTGTGAAGATTCGTGAGGCACTGCATCACCATGGAATCCATTCGTGTACGATCCAACCAGAGTACCTAGTAACCGACCTTCCTGAAGAACAGTTGAAGGTTAGTTGTCTACTCTTATACTTTGAAACCCGAAAAATACTCAAGATCAGTCAAGGGGAATGGGGAAACTCCATGTCTAGTTCTATGTCCGTCGGATCAAGCTTGCGACCCAGTAGAGAATGCCTGCTGCCGTGAGTTTTTTAAGTTATCTTATGACCACAACGCAGCTGACAATGTCTTTCAGCCCCTCCTCCAATGGACGTTTAATTAGAAGACATTGTAAATTAATCGGATATTTATTGTCCTGGTGTAAGAATTCAACCTAATTCACTCATGAATACTGGGAAGTTGGCGGCGAAAGATTGCGACGATGCCAGCCTCTGTAGGATAGTGCGGCTCGTATGGTCCCGCCTCGCCCGTAAATCGATGGCAAATTTTCGCGCCATCCCTGAGCTTGACTGACCCAGCACAAGCCGGTGTCCTCCTATCACTGAACGAATTCCCAACTCGATGTGCAATGCAGCAGTGAGAGCCGAAGATACTATGGTTACGAAAAGTTCGACCTTCATGGTATGCTCGGGCGGTTGCTGATGATCGAACGCAAAGATTAACGAGGGAGAAATGACATGCAGAAAGATTGGAAGGAGAGGAGGGGTATTGGGACTTCGCGGCATCGTCAGGATAAAGGTGGCAATTCGCCTGCAGTTTTCCATTTCTCCTACGCTTGCAGAGACCACCAGTTCCGACCAGAGGAGCTGTAGGAATTTGGTTGGCGGCATGATCTTTATGCAACGCTCAACATCCATTGCGGGCGCCTTTCCAGTTCGTGCCAACACAAGCGCGGCTTGGATGACTCGCCTTGGCTCATCCTCCCATACGACTCGAGAACCTAGGGGAGGCTGCTGGGATGGATTTTCTACAGAGCTCTCAGTTGTAATCTTGGGAAAATACAGGATTTGGAAACCACCTTCTGCTCGGAGACCAAGTGCTTCCGTAACGACTCGTCTTATGGAACCAATATCAATTCCGAGGGCTGTCATGCTTGCCTTGGCCTTTTTGTTACTCAAAAGAAGAAAAATCTTAGGCGCGCAAAGCGCCCGAACAGGACGAGGGCACGAGGGTGAATGTAGGAGAATTTGGAGAATCTCCATATGCGTGGGGATAGAAAATCTAGATCAAGGTTGAAGAGGTTATGCTTTGGAATCTAACAATTGGCATACCCTTTCTGTTGTATTTCCTTGATGAGGGCTTTGATGATACCCACAAGTGTCCAATTCAGCAAAGGCCCCGTAAAATAAGATACTCCATTGTTCAAGGTATCCCTGTCAATTTTCTGAATCAAGCTCGCCTTAATTGCTTGAAGGAAAAGTGTAGCCGATATTTTTAACAGTGTTTTCGGCTGTGTAGACCTGTGGTGATTGTAGTAAGCTGAACAAGCAGAATGTATAGCTGTAGATACCTAAGGATGCTGTCTTCTATCCCTTCGCTCCCACTGTCGAATAATGCCTTGAACCACGCGGCAAAGGCTGCAGCATCCTCACCAGAAAGACTTTCGATGGGGTACGTAGAGTCAGTAGACTTGAGAAATGCAGAAGCGAGGGATTGGTTTTCTGCGGTATATACATCTGCCTCAAGCTGAGAGGAAAATCAAGGTTAGTGTGAGAGGTGGAGCAGAGGAAAACGTACGTGGAATCGCGATGTCGTGTACTGCACAAATAAAACAACATCCCCAAGATGACTTACCGCGGTTTGAGGGTCACCTTATGTAGCGAACCAATTAATAGGAGCGAGAAGCATAAATAATACATCATACCGACGGTCTCGCAGTCATATTGATCAAGGAAAGAGAGAGCACGAAATACGAGGTCCGATATTTTCATATGCAACGCTACGATGTCAAGTGCGGCTTCGTATATATAGAGCACTTTGCATAGGTGGCTCAATGAATCAACATCGAATGTCGTGGAAAGCGAGGCAAAGCGCTGCAAAAACGGACATACCGTCAGGACCCTGGACAATGTCTGGGAGTGATGACTTTTTACCTTGAGAATGACTGCTGCGAAAGCACTATGACTAGTGGCATCCTGCGAGACACGATCTATCCAGGACCGTAGATCAGTGACATCAGTGTCGGGCGTAAATTTTGATTCCAGATATGCCTGTCATGATGAGCAGTGAGTACTCAGTTGTTGCTGACCAAGAGGATGTGATGTATCTGCACCTCAAGCTCAACACCACAGTCCTGAGCTTCGATTTGGAGGCGAGACTGATCACCGTTTGAAATTAAGGGGTCGATTCCGACAGCGAATGAAGAAGAAACGAGGTCGAGGGAGATCATATTTTGGAGCAGGTCTCGAAAGAATGATCGTGACCTAACTCTCATCAGCTCAGTACACCCGGCGCTGGAATTTTAGACGTACATTTCATCTTCCTGTATCGCGTTCGGTCCTTTGACGCGTAAAATTGCATGGTCGCACTGTGAAACGAGCTCAGACCGCCTGAAACCTGCGAGAAGTGCAACTTGGAGTGCGCGTCTCTGGGAAAGGTGAGGGAGTAGATAATACTGAACGGCTGATTGACCTTACCCAGTCAGCATTGCTAACCCCATCTGCGTTCACAGCACTTTCAAACTGAGTCAAAAGGTGCGGAAGCTGTATCAACTAAGTAAGCTTATGTATCATTATTAAAAGAATGCTTAACCCTTACACGACCGACAATGAAGGCCTTCCAGATCAATACATCCGAAGTGCTTTGCGACAGACAGGTGAAGGCAGAGAGGAACATCTGTGTGTAAAATACAGTAGGTGACCACGCGGCCCACCTGAACAGTGCCACAAGCAAAGCAACTGGATCTTGACCATCGCCTGAACCAAACTCATGTGCTCTGTAAGAAATCTTGAAAGAATGTCAGTAGCGGAGCGAGAAGTGGGGTGAGATTACAGTGAACCTACAAGATGATGAAGAAAAAGGCTGAAAGTAATTATGTCCCCTTCTGAACTAGAGCCGTGGAGATTCTTTCCTAACGCTAGCTGGATGGTATGCATAATCTGGGCCTCCCTAGCGGCCTTTGCATCATCTCCGATAAGAAGACTCAGAGAAAGTACAAATGTTTCTAGCACTTGTCGGACGTCCAGTGCGAGTCGGAAATTTTGAAGTAGATCGTTGGCGTCGGCGAAATGTACCATAGCTTGGGCAGTCGAAACTTGCGAAATGTCCGAAACACACGAGAGCAAGAGTATCACAAGTTCAGATGCCGAGGTCGTCAGTTGGTGGAAATGCGACAGGGGGAGTGAATGTGCCGTTCGGAGCAAGGCGAGGGAATCTTGCACGATACCCAGCACAGTAATCGGTGACTCATCATATGGAATCACTGAGCCGATTGGTGGTAAGCCAGACGAGTAATGCGTATCCAATGCGACGCGGCAGAGAGTGTCGAGGGTGGCTGGAGCATGTAATTCTGGGGAACGCGCTGCCTGTAACAGGGTCGCCACGAATGTCGCAATGGAAAGTGAACGATCTTGAATGGCATGCTTCAAATATTTCTGGAGATCTGGATCGCCTGGGTATGACCGACAGAGCACGAGGACTGAATCTGCTTGTACAAGCATTCCGGCGTTAAAGTTGGCCAGCATGAGAGATCAAGTTACTGACTACTGAGATCGACTTCAATATTATCTTGAGGCTGGGTTGCCGAATGCTTAGATACCAGTAGTTTACACAATTCAAGCCACTGCCAGAAAGTTGAAAGCGTGAGTTAGCGCTCATACTATATCGCTGACAGAGTGTGGTCACGGTACGGACTGACTTTGGATGAGGATATTCCACTCTGGAAACAGTTCCTGGTCAGATCTGCTAGCGACATGGAGGAATAGCAGAACAAAGAAGTTTCAGTCAGACAGACAGTCGTCGAAGATGCCGGTCTTGTGTATAAAGCGCAACTAGTAGTATAGTATCTAGTACTAGAGGCTCATGACGCTCATGTGACTTATACGTACGCGTGTTCGTAACGCGAAGGGCGAATTTTGGAGTACGATTTGTATCTGAAGACAGGACGCGCACAATAATTTATCTTCCGTATGGTGAAGCTATACTATATAAAAATGATGGTCTAGGGGTGCAATTCAGGCGCTTGCCAAAGTTCGCAGATACTTAATCTATACTTTAGCTATTAACCTCCGGGTCTCCTGTGGGGTGAAACGGAGGATGATAGATAGTACTTTTACGAGGTTGGGCTATATTACGAACTTTGTCAAGAACAGATGCTAAGTGGCTGAAAACGAATGGAACATACCCTCATCTCCTTATGCTCAAGGAACTGTAAGATGACGTTCCTCAAATATTCCAGGTTTAAGTCTTCGTCATTCGCGGTTTTTTCTCGCAGACTGGGTTCAGGAGAGCTAGCTCGAGACGCTGACTCGAAAGATGTAGAGTTGACCGAGATTTGACTGCCGGTGGGGTTATTCTCCACTGAACGGGAAGTCCAATACCCAACACCGGGGTTCCGTTGTCGCTCCAGTAGGGCTGCGGATGATTGGACTTTTCGTAGTTCCTCGCGTAGTGTCTGGAAATACTTGAGAACAAGTGATATAGGTGTGGGCATAACTGACTTTGTTTCCTAGCCGCAACTGAGCATCCCGTTGTTTGCCTTCATCAACTTGCTGCTCTAAGGCTGTAATTCTCGTGTTTAAATCCTGCTCCTGGGATCTCCACGATTTCTGAGCACAAAGTTGAGAACGACAAATGCTTGCATAATCGACGTAGCTCACCTCTGCTTCTCGAATCTTTGAATTAATTTGCCGAACCTCATGAAGCTGTTCTTGCAAAAGGCGACGTTCTCCCTCTGACTTTCCAATATCCTCCTTCAATGCCGCAACAACTTCTTCATGCTGCTGCTCCGTTCTCGTCGTGGAACCCACAAGCCTCTTCAGATCTTCAACCTCCCTGGTTTTATCACGAAGTTTGCGACTCCAATCTGCCTCGCCGTCATTCCGTTCTTTTTCAAGAGCACTGAGGTTCCTTTTAAGATCAGAAATTTTGGAGTCATATTTCGCCTCGGCTGCAGAAAGGAGGCGGGCAACTTCGTCCGCTGATGTTACTGGTTCTCGGGATCGCGTCTCCTGCTCGCGTTGTGCCTCTGCAAAGTCCTCCCTGAGCAGAGTATAGCGGTCACCTAGTTCACGCAGCTGATATTGGTATTCGGTGTTCTGACTTTGTAAGGATTCGAGATGGGATTGAGCAGATTCCAGTTCTGCCTGACGGAGCTGAAGGTCATCAAAAAACGCGTTTTTGTCCTTCGTGACGAGAGCCAACGACTGTTCCAGGAAGCGCATATGGGAATCTTTCAGAGAGATTTCTTGAGCTTGGGCATTCTAAGATTGCGTTAGGCAACGTGAGCTCAATTGTGCAGGAACATACCTTAATCGCAGCACCCTCAAGTTCATACTGCCCTCTTGTAGCAGTTAACTCCTTCTCATATCGATCTCTAAGGCCGGCAACTTCTTTATCGAACTGGGCTCTGAGGCTTGCGACAGCCTTCTCCCTTTCTGCATTCGCAGCATCGAGCTCGTTTCGTAGCCGGGTCCTTTCCGCCTGTTCCCTCTCCTTTCCACCCTTATCCCTTTCTTGCAAAGTCGTTGTCTCCTTCATGGCATCTTCCTTCTCCTTTTCGGCCTTGACAAGCTTTTGTCGAACAGTCTTTAAGAGACTGATGGCCTTGACACGCTTTTCTTCCTCTTCTTTCGCCAACAGTTTAGCGCGGTCCACTTCCTTGTGGAGGTGTGCAATTTCGGCTATCTGTCCAGCAGCAGTAGCTTCTGCCTCGGCATCTGCGCTCTGTGCGGCCTTGAGGAGGGCCTCTGCTTCGGAAAGCTGCGTCTGCAATTTCTCGATCTGAGCGGATTGCGAAGAAGATTCTAGACGGTGGGTATCTCGCAGCTCTTCAATACGATCTTCCTGAGCTGAGGAAGAAAGTTAAATCGCGCTTGGAGACAGATCACATTTCATACTTTCAAGTTTGCCATTGAGGCGCTTAATTTCATCTTGGAAGATCTGTGAAAGTGTGTATATGAGAGATTGAGAGATGAGAGATTGAAACGACTTTTGTGTTGACTAACCTCAGCCTTCGAGGTTAGATTTTGAAGGTAGTCATGGAGAGCCGAGCTGTCCTGAACACTGTCCAGGGGTGTAAGCTCCCGCAGAACGAAATCAGCAGCTTGTTTCTCTGCCTGCAGACGCTTGAAGGATATTGAAACATCTGTCGGTAACCCATCAACTTAAAATTAGCTATACCTGATCGGCCAGAAGGACATACCTGTGAACCGCTGCTCCACTTGTCTTAACCTTTCCTGAAGTTCTTCTAGGCTTGTGGTGTGAACTTTATCAACCGAAGAGACAGTCGTGGTTTCCGGGGACGTCAATATAGACTTGAGTACTTCAGATGTTGTTCCTGCATATGCGGATGGTCCAGCCTCTGCAGAAACGAAGGAGTCCGACGGGGTTGATGTTGGCTCGGGTGTTACAGACTCTTCCAGATCTGTGTAAGTAGACTGCCCAGCCTCCACGGTGTCCATGGTAGCCTCGGTAGTATTGTCAGGAGATGACGACGAGATGACAATTTGAGAACTTTCGCCCCCTGCGTCCCCGGATGGTGTAGCCTCTGGGGAATCTCCAAAAGCGACCTCTTGGCTCTCAAGAGAAGACGCCCGCATTGGCATTGGACCTTGCAATTCGTCCACCAGAGAATCAGCAGAACCTGCGTCAGTATTGGCAGTCGGGTCGACTGCTCCAGTCTTAGGCGATGCGGCAGCGGAGTCGTGAAGGGAAGTCGATGGCGGCGAAAGAGGGTGATTGGACGCAACAGAAGTAAGAGAGGGTGATGGCTTCCGCGAAGTTTCAGGAGAGTTGGTACTGGAGGCCTCCCCAATCGCAAAGGTCGCAGCACGCAGCCTATCTTCCAGTGTCGATTTAGTTCTAGCCTCTCTCGGGGGTGTCGGACTTGCATTCTTGGGTAGTGATCCTACGCTTCCAGAACGTTGGGTGGCCAGCGACTTTCGAAGATTGCTCAGGGCAGACTCTGCCAACTGACTAGAAGACATTGGTGAGGAAGGGCGTAATGGCGAATCGAGTGAATTGGAACGAGAAACTGTGTCACGACGTGTATCTCCAGAGGCTCCCTCTAAAGACTGGCGAGGAGGCGCCAAGTTTTCAACAGCTTGGCGAAACTGGGAGAACATGTTGAAGCCAGAGGGCAGTTATCCAGGTCGGGAAATGTTGAATTGCTTGAAACTGCACCAGCTGTACAACGGAGCGCCGAGCGCTCACGTGTGAATACAGTTTCTTTAAGTTTATGTAACAGGGTATGATTAGAGTACATCAGTCTACTAACTATTACGGTAATGCCTCTGACATCTCCTTCTCTTTACCATGATTGATGATAGGTACAGTGTTCACAACCTGGGGTAATAGAGCAGAAGACGATTCAACACCGTTTTGTGGTCCACTAGCCAACTGCCACGCTGGGATCGCAGGTCTGCCTAAAGCAGGCATGGGTGACGAGGGCACGCTGCTTGGCCCACGACTGAGCAGCAGAGCCTTCAAAGACCTCAACTCCTGTTGCAGTTCAGACAGAGATTGCGTTTGACTCTCCTTGTTTTTTTCAATCATCTAGAAAAGACTAGTCAGGGACATGCACCACATGCAGCACACTAGGCTACCTTGGGCAACATCTCGCGAATGTTGTTGACTTCATCGCGAATTTCCCGCATTTCGTCGCGTGTTTTGTTTTCTCCTTCGCGCATCTCTACAACCACTGCTTCAACATTTGCCGTCGTCCTGTCGATTTTCTCCTGTTGTTCTTCTACTGCTGTACGAACGGCCGCTGACTCCGACTGTATCTCCTTCAACAAGGCTTCGGCTGCGTCAAATTGTGCGGTGAGAGCGTCACGGTCCTCTTCGTAAGCAGTTAAGTTCGGGGGTTGAAGATGGGGCAGAAGATATTTCTGAAGAAGTGCAAAGATTAGCATCCGGGAAGACCACAATTACAGGCCTCACCTTGAACAGTGCGACCGCACCATAAGCAATAGACCCAGAAACCACGGCAGTTATCTATGGCCGGGCGTATAAGCATATGTTTACATGATCTTCATGCAGGACACACAAAGTAATCCCGCCAATCCCAACGATGCGCAATTGGTGGCCCGACAGGAGAATAGATGGAGGGGGGATATCCAGAGGAATAAGGAGTCTGGTAGGAAGGTCCGGGATTGTTCAATGTTACTTGCTTAAAAGCAATTTCAATTTCCTGAGGCGTTAAACCTTTCGCCTCCAGAAATTGGATACGCTGTGCCAATGGAGATGCCTGTGTCTGAAAGAGCGATATGTAAGTGCACATAGAGAGGGGATATAACAAGCTGTTCACCTTGGGGTCAGCGAGGAACGCGACGGCATTCTGAATAAGCTCTTGACGATTTGGAGAAGACATGAAATAAACCCTAACCCGAAACTCTAATATTTCGGTTGGTCTCGGGCGACGCCGATGAGGTGTAACAAAATTTGAAGTCACAGTCGCAACGTACAACCTCGTCCATTTTAACAAAATGTTGCACTGGGCAACCTCCAAGGCTGTCTGTAATGGACTGGCATCTCGTGGTATGTCTTCCTTCGGCTGTCGCTATCCACGCAGTCTTATGCTCTTCAAGTTTCCTTCAAAGTCTGCCAACGCAGCATCTGGAAACCCTTGGTGTCAGGCAACCTAGGTGCGATTCGACGTGTTTTTGGGTGGTTCCATCGTGCTAACCACTGCACTACTCTACCAGTGGCTCGTAGAGGATATGCCGAACTCTTCTCTCGAAACAAACCCCATATGAACATAGGGACCATTGGTAACGATCTTTCCTTCCTATGTATGAATATACTTGACTCAAGCTGTCCACAGGACATGTCGACCACGGAAAGACCACACTCACAGCTGCCATTACCAAAGTCATGGCTGCCCAGGGCGGAGCTAAGTTTACCGACTACAGCCAGATTGACAAGGCTCCTGAGGAGAAGGCTCGCGGCATCACCATTAACTCATCCCATGTCGAATACGAAACGGAGAACCGCCACTATGGCCATATTGATTGTCCTGGACATGCTGATTGTATGTTCAGTTCTTTTCTCCACGATCTCGTTTCCTTGCGGCTGCAGCTGACACACTCGAAGATATCAAAAACATGATCACCGGAGCTGCTCAGATGGACGGTGCAATCATCGTGGTTTCTGCGACTGACGGCCAGATGCCTCAAACGCGTGAACATCTGCTCCTTGCTCGCCAGGTTGGTATTAAGAAGCTGGTTGTCTTCATTAACAAGGTGGATCAAATTTCGGACCCGGAAATGTTGGAACTTGTCGACATGGAAATGCGCGACCTCCTCTCTACTTATAACTTTGATGGCGAAAACACACCCATTATCATGGGCTCAGCTCTGGCGGCTTTAAATGGTCAAGATGATACGATTGGCAGTTCCAAGGTCCTCGAACTTGTGAAAGCATGCGACGAATGGCTTGAGCTTCCTCCTCGTAAGATTATTCACCCTAGTTGCTCTCCCGATTAATTGGCCGTGGTAACAGGTGACCTCGAGAAGCCTTTCCTCATGCCTGTCGAAGGTTAGAACCTCGTTCTTGTCTGCCAGTGACATTGTGCATATCTTGCTTTCAGATGTTTTCTCTATCTCTGGCCGTGGAACCGTTGCGACTGGACGCGTACGTGTTCCCTAGTCCTGTTTTCGAATTCCCGTGGCAACTCGGTTTCTATCAAGGTGGAACGTGGCGTGGCATCGAAAGGCGCTGAGGTCGAAGTCATTGGTCTTGGGACCAGTTTCAAAACCACTCTCACAGGCATTGGTGAGTTATTGCACCATTGGGTAGATTGGCAGACTCGTAACCTCTATTTGACTCGTAGAGATGTTCCACAAAGAACTTGAACGGGTGGGTGTTCTATACCATCGCTATCACCATGAGCCTCCTCTCACATTCTTCTCTCAAAGGCTGAAGCTGGCGACAACATGGGAGCGCTGCTGCGTGGTATCAAGCGAGAACAAGTTCGTCGTGGACAGGTCATCGTCGCGCCCGGCTCCATCAAGGCTGTCAAGAAATTTCAGGCTCAAATCTATGTATGTCCGAATTCGTGAACCACTAATATCTTTTAATTTCTTCTTTCAACTTAAAAGGTCCTCACGAAAGACGAAGGTGATTCTCAATGTTTGATCCTTTCACCTAGAACCTTTTTTTAACTTGTCCCCAGGCGGTCGCTACACTCCATTCATGAGCAATTATCGTCCTCAGCTCTTCCTTCGGACAGCAGATATCACCGTCGGGCTCACTTTCCCCGAAGGAACACCAGATGCAGCGGAGAAAATGGTTAGTTATATTGCGAGACTTCTCCTAAACCTTACTCAATCGATGCACAGGTCATGCCCGGCGACAACGTTGAGATGGTGTGCGACCTGCACTTTGACGTCGCTGCCGAAGTTGGATCACGGTAAGTCGTCTCGGTTGATTGAGCGAATCGTTCTTACCTTTTTGTATGGCAGATTCACACTCCGGGAAGGCGGGAGAACCAGTGAGTATTTTTCTTAGAATTTAGAATCCAAGCTTATATTCCCTTGTTTCCTCAGTCGGAACCGGTATCATCACCAAGATTCTAGAGTAAAGGTTACGTTTCGGAATCTTGTGGAGGATTGCGTTTTGTGTTTTAATTCGCACCCCAACTCCATACATATCCTAAAAGTAGACTCAGGACTTGTATTCCTCGGTATCATAATAGAACAGAACATGCTCCGCCAATCCAATCCCACGACCATTTGTGTAAGGTTGATGTAAACAGGAAAAAACTCGCCCAGAAGCGAGGCGGACTCGGAACATACTCAAATAAAACCTGCAGAACTCGGACACCGACCCTCCAGCCTCATCTCCCACAGGCTTCGCTCTTCTCACATGCAAGGACTTCTACGAGCAGCCTCCCGCGCACGTCCTTTGACTGCATTTTCTCCCAAAACCAGTCACATAGGGTTTGGAGCAAGGTCTCAAATCCTTCGCACACTCGTCAGTACGTGCGGCCAGTTATTTCACGAGCAGTATCTCACTGCATCCAGCTAAAAGATACACTGCTGATCACGAAGCAGTCGTCTTCGATGACTCCACTGGCATTGGGACGGTTTACATCACGGACCACGCGCAGTCCGTTTTAGGGGATGTGGTCTTTGTCGAGATCGTTCCTGTGAAAACAGTTGTTGAGCAGGGTGGTGCGCAAACATTCAAATACTCTGCGCAAGATTTCTGAAAAACCACGGCTCGTAGAAGGCATAGGAGCCGTGGAGAGTGTAAAGGCAGCTTCGGACATCGTGCGTGCTTCATTCCGAGCGCTGGTTGTCGTATTGACGATTTACCGTTTAATCCCCAGTATGCTCCTGTCTCGGGAACAATCAAGGAAGTCAATGAAGTTCTTTCCGATCAGCCAGGTCTTCTGAACAAGTCGGCCGAAGACAAAGGTACGCTTGTCATACCTATTCTCGACGGCGTTTTCTAAGTAGTAAACGTTAGGGTGGCTCTGCAAAATCAAGCTGTCTAAACCCTCCGAGGTAGGCTTTCGTAACATGATACTTGTACGTGTACTGATTTACATACCCAGATGGATTCCCTCTTGACGGAAGAGGGTTACAAGTCAAGCTATACTATATAAATCATTTAATCCAAGTTCAACCTACTAGTCGAGCTATACTAAGTACATCATAGATATAAATCGTTCAACCGCCGACGCACTTGTAACTTAAGCTTTGGTTGCTGCAATTACATGAGTAACATAGATGGAATGCGGCTTTGTTCTCCCAATACTAGAGGAGTTTCGTGGTAAGTACACACCACACTATGATGATTTGGGTGGTGGCGTCGACGGCTCATATTTGTACTTCTCCCCACGCCCTTCCATCCTCTGTTTCGCCTCGGTTAATGCCCAAGTCTGTATACTAGGAGGGACATTATTTAGGACCATCCGGAACGGACACTGTACAACAGGCGTACCTCGTGTCTGGTTTATAGTAGAGCATCACCCCAGCGAAAACCATGGACCCGTACATCCCAATGTACCAAATATTTTCCCAATCCTCTTTCACTCTTTTCTGACCGGGTGGGGGTGGCTGGATAGGTGGCAAGAGTATTAGCTCGCATTGGGAAGGGGATAAGGAAACTGAGTACCTTTTCGCCGAACAGGTAGCCTGAGGGCTCATTGTACTGAGGCGCTTCATGTGAGGCAAACCGTCTGTCACGAAAGCGGGGGGTTGCAACGCGTAGGGTACGCAACATGGTTGACAGCATGCTGGACAATACGCTCGTCGTGAGCGGGAATCGTATTGATTGGCAAAGCGCTAGGAGTATTGCAAGAGTACACAAACAAAAATACAACATGTTCAGTTACGATTTCAGTTCCAAAACAAGTTGACCAGTAGTAGTTTACGCTAGCCGTTTGGACAAAATGTCGTAATCCACATCCTCCAAGTCAGCAGGATCTTCTCCATCTTCTAAATATCCTGGGGATGTTTCGTCCATAGAAAACCTAATATTAATAATCTGTGTTAGCAACAAGTATCACGAGCTAGTAAAAACATGCCCAGAAGCTCCGTAAAACTTCATCGCAGGGCGATTGGCTTTGACGCGATATTAGAACATGACGGTCGCGTGGAACCAGGTTAAAATCCAACCTTTGAAGACAGTCAGCACGATCTTTTCGATGCGCCACTCAGTACCAATGATTTCTAATGCCCGCATAAGTAGGCTTCCAAGACCAGTACGCCGATGAATTCTCTGAGTCTGTAGATCGTAGCTTGGAATACACCTTAGAATATATGAAATCGGAAGCGACGCAATTTACCAGTAGAGGATATCTTCGCCCAGTTCATGCTCGAATCGGAACATGGAGAAGGCCACGAGCTGGCTGCTGGCGTTGATCAAAATGAAACGCGACAACGAGTCAAACAACTCTGCGCGTTTGCTTGGAGGATCCCATCCAAAAGAAGATTGACTATAACTGTGCAGGTGTAAAAACGATGGTGCCGATCGGAAACCTTTATTCACACACAGATCATGCATGTTGTCCTCGAACATCGCCCAAATGTCGTTTTTCTCTGTCTCACCTAATTCTGCAGAGAGTGCTACTCTAGGAGTATGTCTAGAGAATTAATTCGCAAATTAGTACGCGTTAACAATTTGGGTGTTTGACAAACGTGGCATTCAAAGCGTCTAATGCTCGGAGAAGCTGGGTTGATGAGGCCTCCAGGGGATAAGGACCAGTGAGATTACATAGCTGCAGAGTATACCTTGTTCGCCTTACGAACCAAACTTGAGGTGGGCATTATAAAGTCAGTTGATGGGGAATAAGGCAAGTTGAGTATACGATGGCCAGATGATCGTCGGCAACTCACTTCATGACCGGCAATCATATCTACGGCTTACGTAACCAATAATAATAAAAATGCTACAGACAGACTAGACGTTGACTGCTGCTAGCCAGTCTTTACCATGAAGCTCGATGCCACGGATCTTCGATATGTTACGTCTGATGAATTTCGAGTCTTGACTGCCGTATTATTTGTTTTTATTCTCGTCGTTTCGCGTGTACTGATCTGACTGCATAGGTTGAGATGGGCTCCAAGAACCATGAAGTCGTACCGACGGTTCTCATCGCACAGATATCCGGCCTTCGGAATGGCGGAGTGAACAAGCTCATTGGCTCGCTAGCAAAGCGCAATTTGGTGTCCAGAGTCCAGAACTCGAAATGTTTGCCTCGCCCAGCTGCACTTCCTGACAGACCAGTAACATATTTTTTATTGGACAGACGATGGTTACAGATTAACCTACGGCGGATACGACTACCTAGCCATGCGCGCCATGTCAAAACGAGATACCATGCATGCCGTGGGGAACCAGATCGGGGTTGGAAAGGAGTCAGGTAAGGCGCCCTTCCTTCCTGACAACCTATAAGTGATAAACTGGACCAGATATCTACATCGTCGCTGACTCGGTGGGAAAGGAGTTGGTGCTCAAGCTTCATCGGTAAGTTACCCTGAGTCTTACTTCCATTTATATTAACATGTTGTCAGACTCGGACGCATATCGTTCCGTGCAATTAAAGAGAAGAGAGACTACCTTGGAAAACGCAAGTCCGCATCATGGATGTACATGTCACGGTTAGCTGCACAGAAGGAATGGGCATTTATGAAAGTCCGTCGCATCTTCCGAATTGCTTCGGGCGTACAAACATTCATAGCGCCCAGGTCTTACACGAACATGGATTTCCTGTTCCACTCCCGGTCGATCAAGCAAGGCATTGTATACTGATGGAATTTATCGACTCCTACCCACTGTAAGTTTTGCTTCACCCCATCCCTCCCGCCCTAATATCTCCTCAGACGACAAATATCAGAAGTGCCGTCCCCAGGAAAACTCTATTCTACACTCATGGACCTGATTGTTCGATTCGCCCGTGCAGGCTTAATTCATGGTGACTTTAATGAATTCAACATCCTTATCCGTCGAGAATCTGGCGAACCTATCGTCATCGACTTCCCACAGATGGTTAGCACATCACACGAGAATGCAGAATGGTGAGACGACCGCATGCATGCCAATTTTAATTTATCTTTAGCTAATTAATATAGGTATTTTAACCGTGATGTTGAATGCATACGGACTTTTTTCAAACGTCGATTTCAATACGAGAGCGCGTTATACCCGAAATTCCGAAAAACGATGGCGGACGAAAATTCGGAAAACGGAGGGAAATTCCGGCTGGACGTTGTGGTAGCCGCGAGTGGGTTCGGGCGCAAAGATCAGAAGATATTAGAGGAGGTGAAGGGTGTTTACATTTTATTTCGTCGCTTTAGTCTGACAACGCTCTCAGTACCTGGAATCAGTGAAAGATGAAGGGGGTAACAGTGACTACGAGGAGGGGGAAGAAGAAGAAGAAGAAAGCGAGGAAGAGGACGAGATGGAAGAAGAAACGGGTAAAAGTTCAATCATGAGAGACAAAGTGGAGACGAGGGTCGACGAAGCGAAAGAGACTGAACATACACAGCAGTCTTTCATGGTGCCTCCTGAGGGACTAGATAATGCTGCTGCTGCCGATGCGCCATTACCAGACCGTGCCCTCTCAAGGTCACCGCCGCAATCTCGGCCGATCTCTCCGCAATCACTCACCAAGGTCGCTTCGGCGCTCGATCTGAATGGCATCAAAAACATCGTCACCGGAGATCTGACCAAGGCCCGCGCATCGCAGCAACGAAAATATCACTCAAAACGAGGTGCACGCCGCGCTGGCCGACCCCAGGGAAGCAAGGCGAAACAAGACACGCGTGTGAAGCTGGATCAGAGCGGGGTATGGGACTAGCGTTTCTTTTCTATTCTTTAGTAGACTTGGGATGTACGATTATCTGTAGTACTATTGCGAAGTTATAATAATGGTGCCTGTGTGTAACGTTCACGACGCGAAATAATCATAGTGCATGGTGGGTGGCGACACAGAGAAATTATTATCAGACACAGGAAGGTCATGTAGCACGTTCTTCAGTCCCTTGTTCTGCAGGAGTGTCAGATGTGGTTGAGCCATCGGATCTACAGGCAACATACCGCACGCTCCAACTCGAGTAACTTCAGCTTGGCAACGGACGCGTCGTGTTGGAGACCTGACACAATACTCTGAATAAAGCGTGAGTCGCAGGATAAAAACCAATAGAGCTCGCTTGAGTCACCTTTGCAGTTTTTGAATTCAAGCCACGATACGGGTCGAGTTCGTCAAACGCGACCGGCCAAAATCCAATGCTGTATGAAGAAAGGTTAGTAAGTTGTTATCACATAAACAAAAAGCGGCGTACTCGAGCAATTGGGTGTGGAGCTTATCGATATGTGCTTCCAGGCTTGCTATGTAAATCTTTCTCCGCTGGGGGGCACCGACAGTCGAGCTATAGAAGGTTTAGACGACGTAGCTGCAAGATGATGGACATTTACATCTCGTAAGGGCTGAAAAGAGCCTTTTCGAGGGCGTGATTCCATATTTTCCGTCGCTTGACTTGTTCCTTTTTTGCGTAGAGGCGTGCATACGGGTGAGCGATATTGACCCTGGTGGTTGAATCTCGGGGACGTGGTTTCCTAGTTGAGTTGTCGATTGGAGAGTATGGTGGTGGATGAGCATAGGGTTCAGTGGGGGTGGAGTATGCGGGAAGTGGGTTGGGAACGTAAAGCAAGGAGTCAGTGCTAGAGCTGCTCGGGGATGAAGGAAATTGGTGGTCAAGCTCTGAGGGAGACTGGTAGGAGTAAGGCGAGGCCATGGAGATGAATGATAATTCCACAGGTTTATATATCTAGGCCTTTACTCAAAGAGAGGAATTGATTTGCCATTGGCGGCGACTTGGATCGGCGAAGGCAGATTGCGGGAGATCTACACGTCGGGGATAATCTTGCGCAGATCTGGGACGAGGATGCAGATCGAAAGACAGTTGGCTGATAATCGCGGGGCTTGGCAGAAAGGGTAAAGTTTTGTCCTAATTTGGACGTGGACAGTTGTCACGACATGGCTTGCGCGACGACCAGTCTTCGCGCGTCTTCGTGCGCTGAAACCGTGGGATTGCTTCTGCTATCCTCAGATCCAACCAACGTAGCCTCATCTATATCTCTGCGGGACCGCTGCGACCAAGCTCAGGGTCGTGCTACTCAGCATACGATCCAGTCCGTGTATCTACCATGCTCACTCAAAGCTCCGTTTTTTTCACGTCAGATCTGGGATCGATTCGAAGACTCCTCTTTGAGATTCTCATTCCCCGACGACGGATTGTACATCAGCTGCCACATTTCTGCCCTGTGTTCTCTGTCGTTGTACATGTAATAATTGCGGCGTATACCATACTGCCCGCCCCACGCCCCGCCCTTCTTCTGTCGTCATTTTTTTTCTTTGACCAACACTTTAAATACTCTGTTCAATATCCCAAACTCTACCATGGCCTTCAACCTACCCCAATCCCGTTACCCTCACCAAACTCTAGAGATTCAGATCCCGGTGGACGAGTACAATGCAAGCTTTCCTTTGTTTCTAACTGGCGTCGATCTTACTAACTCTTCCCATAGCATCGATATATTTCCTCGGCCGATACCTACTTACCAGCTTTTTCTACGCCTTCGAGTGCTGGTTCACCTTTCTATCTCACGCAACGTCCTATCGATATGTATCAACATGTCGATGACCCCCGCTCGCCCTGGTCAGCCCCTGCGGGTCCCTACGATGCCTACAACAATCATCCCGCTGCAGTGTACGATCCTGGTCTATTTTCTAGGCCCTCTCCGATAACTTCTCAATGCCCGGATCTGCCTCTCCATGCCCCCACACCACTATCCGGACAGCCGTCACCACTTTTGTTTTCTGGCACCGAGATTTCCCTCCCTCCCTCAATAAGGAACTCACCTTCAAACCAAATTCGCTTTCCAATCAATGATCATCCACCCCAGCTGGCTTCGCAGTACGAGGCTCAGAAACCTCTCTATAATTCTGGACATCCTCCAATCCGACCCGCACAGTCTACCTTCCCTACACCCAGCGAGATGCTCAGTGAGCTCGCCGGCAATCCACACCCCCCGCCGGTTATGGGTTCGAACCCGCCCGAGAACAAAACGGAGACCGTCCGCAAAGCTCGCCGTCGCGCCATGGCCCAGAACATCGGCTTTGTGCCCACTGACCCGTGCGCTGCGGACCCCGCTCCAACCCCCATGCCCGAATCCCCGCTGATCGTTTGCCCTAGCGACACCATCTCGTCCCACGAAAAGAAGCGGCACTATCTCGCGTGTCTTGAATATTACGTTCAGTACCTGCACGAGCAACTGAGCCTGGTGGGTGCTCAGCCCGCTAGCTTGCAACGTGTCCAGCTCCCTGCGCGCGGCATGACAAGCCGGTCAATCAGAGTAAGCTGCGAACCCGTTCCATTATTGGCTTGTTTGAACTTACTTTGCGTTTGACGTCTCCTAGACCCTTCTCGTACACATGGAGAATGTCAATCGCAAGCTCAATGAACAGACTCTGGCCGAAGAACAACGAGTAGGTTTCAAGTTGATTCCGATCGTACGCTCAAAGAATCTGACGACTTGTCGTGATTCATCAGTTCATCCACCTTCGAGATGCTATCTCTGAGGAAACGGAGCTGCAAGAATCTCAGCATCAGCAGATGGCGTTCAACGGTCAACACTAGGGTGTCGCCGTCAGGTTAGTTGAATGTACATGTTCAGGTGAAGAAGCAGAACCCAACTACTACATAGTAACAAATAATTATTGGATGCGAAGAAACACTTGTATTCCACTAGACTTGGGGGAAACACGAAAGGATCAAAGGAAGAGTCGTGAGATGTTAAATTAAGAGCTCCACCACCAGGCAACGAGCGTAAAAGCAGAGTAGGTCTACTGAAGTGACAAGATTTGTACAACACATGGGGCGAGATTACTCATTCAAAGATATACTGCATGGATCAAATGTCAGCGGGGTTTTTCAGACATCAATCGAAGGTGGAACAAACCATGGGGATTCTTCCTGTCTTCACGAGACCTCAGCGCCGGCGACTCCTTCGTTCCGAAGTATTCGTCTGACCTATTGATCCCGGCGGCACAGAGCCACCCTCCAGTGCGGCAGCGATCACCTCAGCAGGCAGATCGATGTGCACGCCGTCTGCATAGGTGAAAGCGTCCAGGGGGGAGTAAGCCGGCGGATCACGTCTGGTCAACCGTGGGATGGGCCCAAGCCGATCTTCGGATGGCGCACCTTCGCTGCCAGAGCCTTCTGAGCTGCGCTGAGAGTCACGTGTAGGCCGAGAAAGAGCCTGAAGATGAATGTCTCGATGATTGGGGGTGGGAGGATTCTGTATTGGACTCATCGGGGAATCAGGGGGAGGGTGTATGTGCACCGTCAACTCGGCTGCACCTGGCACCACGTGAGTGAGAGAGCGTTCACGCCGATGCGTCGTAAACGGGTTAATCGCACCTGAGATTGCACGAACTGGTGAGAGTGACCTAGAAGAGGGGGATGATGAGGGGCCTTCTGAAGATCCAGAGCCATCTACCTCTTCGTCGGGGCTTGGAGGGTTTACGCTTAGCCTTTGGTAACCCTCCGGAGGTGCGTTTCCGAAAAAGCGTGCAACTCTAGAAGGTCCAGCATTAGGAGCGAAAGGCTCTTCTGGTTCTTCCTCATCGATGGGCGTAATTGGTGGTGGGGGGGTGAGGGGTGAGGGAGCAGTTAGGTATGTGGATCGTAAAGGTGATGATCCGAGGTGGCCTGTGAGTTTGGGGCGTCGGGAGCGATGGGAGCGACGTGAGGGTGATGAACTGCTTTGTGGTGTGCCGTCAGCATTTGTTCGAATGCGACCGCCGACATCCAACAGAATGCTTCCACGTTCACTACCGTAGGCTGGTGGAGGTGCCAGGGTTCCAACGCTCGGCGCAAGACCCCATTTCTTCACGTTAGCCTCAATGAAAACAAATCCAGCCTGCCCTAGATTGACGTGGACACTGCATGGGCCGTCGGCTCCGATGGTGGGAAAAAGGTTCCATCTGCTGAGACCAACGAAGGCATCCTCCATCTTGCGCCCATTGCGGGTGAAGAACAACGTGCCTGTGCGAGGACGATACCCAACGCCTAAGACATCACCTTCCTTTAGCACCGGTCCAAAGGGGGATGCAGTGAATGGGTAGTTGTGTGACTTGTCACCATTGGAATGATAGGCCGCAGAGTACCTGTTCAGCCCTGGCAGCCGAAATGCAGGGTATGGTTTGGTAGCCAATCCCACGGACACTGTTGTAGTTTCTGGAAGATCAAACATCTTGACTTCCCAGTAGTATACCTCGTTCAACTTGGGTAATGGGAGGTTTGATTGAACGCATGAGGATGACGCGGGGTCCGGAAGGAAGGTTATCTCGGTGCGGGCATGAACAAGAAGCGAGTTGACAGTCTCGTAGTCTGGTTCGAAAGACCACGCCGAGACGCCTTTTTCCTGAATCGAGAGGAACTGCGATAATGTGATGTCTGTTGGCAGGGAATTGGGGGGGTACTGTAGTTGGTGATCTGTGGTTGCTGGTGAGTAGATATGATAAATATATGGAAGAAACTAATACCTTTGGCTCGAAGATATTCTCGCTGAACATGTTCAGGAACAGTCTCGAGCCAACGTGACTCTACACCCTCAAAACCTCCCTCACCCTCGACGAGTTCCTCTCTACTCATGTCAACAGGACCATCATGATCATTTAGGGCAATGCCTCTTCTGCGGCGGATGAGAAGAACACAGATAAGGAAGACCAGAAGTAGGAAAAGGAAGGTGGAGAGCACGATCAGAAGAGGTAGGAGGACGAGCAATGCATCTGGTTGCTGGGAGGGTGGGTTGCCCTCTGGCGGGTCGTACTGAGCAGAGCGGACATCAGTGAATGGATCTGAGAAGAAAAGAGGGGAGACTTGATGATTAGCCATGGGCAAGATGACAGTAGCGCAGAGGCAACCTTTGGCGGCAACACTGCATGGCATCGGCTTCTCCCGTAAGCATATCCACAAATTAATCCGAATTAGTATCTCTTCATCGATGGCGACTCTCTCCCCCACTAGCTCTCCCAAACTTGTCCGCCGTAGAGTGTCCACCAGGCGTCGCGCAGGCTCCCATTTGGTCCCCTATTCTGCCCAGGAATCTCACGACGCAGCCCTCAGCGCAATCCGCTTGTTCCTTAAGGGACATACCGCCTACGACGCCTTTCCTGTCAGTTTCAGATTGATCGTGTTGGATACAAAACTCAACGTGAAGAAGGCATTGCAATGCCTTCTTCTCAATGGTTAGTTTCCTGCCCGTTCTATTTCTTGCTGAATTGACTTTCAATTCAGGCGTTGTATCCGCGCCTCTTTGGAATAGCGACAAGTCTAGATTCGCTGGAATGCTCACCGTCCTGGACATAATACATCTAATCCAGTACTATTACCACACTGCCTCCTATGATTATGCCGCGACAGACGTGGAAACATTTCGGTTGGAATCGTTGCGAGGTAGATATTGTATTCTTGTTATCTGTACTATTGATGGACCAATCACAGAGATCGAAAAGGAACTAGGAGTAGCGACGCCTCCCTTACTCCGAGAACACCCTTCCAGCACCCTCTACGACGCTGCAAAACTCCTGATACAGACACATGCCCGCCGCCTCCCTTTGCTTGACAACGATACCGATACAGGCCATGAGGTTATCGTGTCAGTGCTCACGCAGTACCGTTTGTTGAAGTTTATCTCGATCAATGTTCGTTTGTTGCCGTCCTTGCTCGGCCGTAACCATCTTGACGCGTCTGTCCGCAGTGCCATAAAGAGGTTCAGCAACTGAATCTATCATTGCGCAAACTCAAGATCGGAACTTACGTCCATTGTTCTTCCCCATCCGACGTCCCAGAAGGCCACAACCCGTACTACCCGATTGCTACTGCAAGTCTCAACACGCCTGTTTTCGATGTCGTGCATATGTTCTCGGAAAGAGCTATTTCGGCCGTCCCTATCATTGACGAGGAAGGCGTGGTCGTCAATCTCTACGAGACAGTCGATGTAATTGTACGCAGCATCTCCCCACTTCTTAGTCACCATTTCTGATACGGTGGCGATGCCCCCTTCTTTTTAGACACTTGTTCGCTTGGGAGCTTACCAGTCGCTCGACCTCACGATATCTGAAGCACTGAATCAGCGCTCGCCTGATTTCCCGGGTGTGGTCATCTGCACGGCCTCTGATTCTCTGGGTACTCTGCTTCAACTGATCAAGAAGCGTCGAGTGCATCGCCTGGTTGTGGTTGAAGGCGAGGTATGACATGCGCTGCACGCCAGTAGTCCTGACGACTGAGCCTCTTTTTCAGGAAGAGGAGAAGAAGGGTGGCAAGAAAGGACGACTATTAGGAATCATCACTCTAAGTGACGTTCTGCGTTATGTCATAGGAGAACCCGGAATAGGTGAGGGGATCGAGAAGGAAGAGGAACACAAGCCTACAGCGCAGGCTGTCGATGCAGGGACTTCGTAGACAATCAATCGTAAGTTTGCTATATTGTACTGTACGTTCAACTATCTATAGGGCATCTCTAAGATATTTTCTTGTTGTATTTAGAGACCTCTTTAGACTACACCTAGGGAGACATGTGTATTATACCATAGCATCTATCCAAAGATACACGGCTCTATTGTCAGTCGCGTAAGATTGACGATCACATGCATACGTTCAGTGTTCATATCTGTTCATATACGTTTACGAGGCAACCATTTGAACTTGGCAGAATCAAGATGGTCTGGCCACTGACACTGACTCGCACAGTATCTTTCAAGAAAAACATACACGCTTCACCAGAGACCGTTTTACGACTTCTTCATGACCCCAATGTGCTTTTCGCGGTCTCTCCCCTCATAACGGACATCATTCCAGATCCATCCAATCCGTCTGCGTACACAGTAACAGACCGTCTGGTCATTCTAGGATGTATCCCAACCCAGACGAAGTATAAATGTTGGCTGGTCTTACGCGACGATGGCATGGATAGCGACACCGTGGCTGGTCTTGGAACGAAGTTGAAGGGGCACTACACGATCAGGGCTGGAGAGAATGGGACGACCGAATTTATTGAAGAAACGATCATTAAAGTACGTTTTGCCTTCTTGGGGAACATTTTCCTATTGATATGCTGTGCACCAGGGGCTTTGCTTCTTGCTACCATACATCTTGAAAACAATGTCAGCAGCTCATGAGTCTTCCATTGAAAAGTTGGCGGCTAGGGCAGAAAATCGTTCCAGTCGGTCCATTCTATTTCGCTCCCTCCAAATGACTAGGGCTTACATACATGCACAGGCAATTGAAACGATCCCACCCGGAAACCAAACTATTTAGTCTCCAACAAGCCTACTTCGTTGTCGTGATCCTAGCAGCCTTCATTTTACGCTATCTATACCCTGGCTCCTTTGGTATACGCTCGTACATGATTATTGCTGGCGTAATATCAGCTATTTACTTGTCCAAGGCGGCGAGCGATCCATATGGTCTGTTTCATCTAAGCTTGAACAAGCTACCGGAAGAAGATGACAGCGTACCTCCGCAAACTGAGTGGCTTAATATGGGCTTCTGGCAGGTAAGCAATATCCATCTTATTTGTCGACCTCGGGAATAAATCCTGTCGCAGAATACAGATGTTTTCCCTGAAGCTTGTAAAGGTAAATAGAAACCTCCAGCGACAAGCTTTTAAGACTGACGATCATGTAGCTCTCGCCATCAAATTAATACAGGCAGCCCAGTGTAAGACCGGTGACAGGATTCTAGGTAATGTCTCGACACGTATCTGCATAGCCAGTCTGACCAATTATCTCTAGATGTTGGACACGGAACTGGTGAATCACTCGTCCTTCTTCTTTCCGAACCATCTATTCCCCGCCCATCTACTCTCACCGGTATAACCAGTCTTCCTGCACACCATCTTCGTTCTCGGGAACGAGTGGACAGGCTACTATTTTCTCTGAAGGGTCCTCGACCCGACGTTTACCTCCACCTGGACGATGCGGTCTGTAAATGGGCAACGGCAGAACACCCCCTTGAACCCTCCTCGAACAAACTGTTTGACCGGATCCTCGCCCTGGATTGTGCATACCATTTCAACACCAGGAATATTTTCCTGCGGCAATCACTGCACAAACTTGCCCCTGGTGGCCGAATAGCTCTGGCTGATATTTGCTTCGACCCCAAGGTCTTCCGAAGTCGTAAAGCATGTTTGATCTCGTCGATTTTTAAGCTGATGCCAAAGCAAAATATGGTGTCTATGGACGACTACGTCGCGCAGATGGAGGAGATGGGGTACGTTGACGTGCAGCTGGAAGATATCACACAGGATGTGTTTCCTGGATTTGTACGGTTTCTGAAAGGTCGAGGGTTTGCCTGGAAAGTATTTGGATCCGTTATAGAATGGTACGCTAGCACTGGGGGACGATTTGTTATAGTCAGCGGTTGTTGTGGGCAGTTGTATTAAGGCAGCAGTGTCCCAAATTGGAACAGGTTGATCGGTGGCTCTTCATGCAATGACGGCCATCCAAGCTGTGTATATCCGTGGCTACGAAGAGCGGTCCACTCCCAAACCACACACCGTCTATCGAATAGAGATACAAGCCCATGTAAGATCATGGCAGATGTGGCGTCGCTACTCCGAGTTCGACGACCTACATACCGAGCTCACCAAGTCCGTCGGATCTCCACCAGTTTCCCCGCCCCCGAAACATAAATTTTCCCTCATCCGGTCCCGCTCAGACACCAAGATTCTCGAAGAAAGACGGACAGGACTTGAGGACTATCTCCGAGCCATCATTAGCGCAAAAGAGGATAAATGGCGGGAAAGCTTCGCGTTCAAAGACTTCCTCGGTGTCCCTGTCGGTAGACAAGGCGGCGGCCCACCGACGCAGTTCACTTCCTCCACATGGCTGGACGAGCACATCGAGCTGCAGACGCGGATGCGAGCCGTCCGGGCGGATATCAATAAGCGTGACGCACTGTCAGATCGTGGCGAGGTCGGTGCATCGCATCAGGCCAATGTCAGCGCAAAGGCAAAGCTGGCAGGCCTCTCTGTACGGATAGCGACCCTGGAGAAGGGCTTGGAAGGGCTTGGGATGTCTGGGATCAGCGAGGGGGAGCTGCAGCGGCGATCTGATATGGTCGCACGACTGCGGGACGACCATGAGAAGCTCACACGGATGGTGACGGTCGCGCGGCAGGCCTCGCGACCTATCTCTGGTCAATCCGGTCCAGTCAATGCAGTGTCTGAGTCTGATCGGGAGGCACTGCTGGGGGCAAATATACTCAAACCCGTTACGAGGGTGTTCGGCGTGAAGGGGCCTCCGAAGGAAACCGAGCAAACCCGCCCTTTGGACGATCACGGCCTCCTTGGGCTACAACAACTCCAAATGCAGGAACAGGACCAACAGCTTTCTCAATTGACAACGATCCTGCAAAGGCAGAAACAACTCGGTGTAGCGATCGGTAACGAGATTGGGTCGCAGATCGAGCTTTTGGACGACTTGTCGAATGAGGTGGATAGAGTGGGAGGGAAGCTCACGACTACGAACCGACAGTTAAATAGGCTAGGGTAGCAGACCAAGGGGGATGTGTTTTTTCTTTCCTTCCATTTATATGTGTAATGATTTACATGGAGCATCACAACCTTCACCGCAGAATACCTCGAATGTACTATGAAGGTGTATATTGTAACAATTAGAGTTTGTAATCATGACAGGGTAACTCTAGGATGGATATGCGTTCAGTTCTGCCTCAAGAATTTTCCGACTCCCTGTGATTCGTTGATCAGTAGACGAGTATTTTCGAAGGGAAGAGCACAACCAACCTCAAAACATGCAATCATGATGCCACACGCAGGTGCAATTTTTGCTATCCGAGGCATGATTCCGGCAAACAATGCTGAAGCTCCTTCGGTTTCTACAATCCTTAATAGGAAAGGCAAGCTGGACGATATGCGAGAAGAGGAAGGTGCCATTACTAGAGCCTGTCGCCGTGTCTTCAGGACGTCAAAAGGCGAGGTGATCAGAGCTGCTGAGGTTCCACTGGTGGCGCCACTTATAAAAGCGACCCAAGTTCCTTCATGTCCGCGTCGACCAAATGCTCTTTTCCACGTCTCGTAACTCGCCCAGTATATCCCGGAGAAAGGAACGTCACGCCATAGTGTAGGCCCTAATCCCCGCCATAGAGAGAGCACACCTCGTTCACGAACAAGGGCGCGGACGGAGGTGAGAACGGAACGGAGTGTATGTGGATTTTGGGGTGAGAGTGGGGTAGATTGCAGGTTGGTACGGATAAGTTCCAGAGGAGACACCATGGATGTGATGGCCGAGCGTGCAATGATTCCAGCAGCCAGAGGAACAAGAGGTTCGTGGGGTATGAGAGGTGGTAATACGACTCTGAGCAAATGGTCATACGTTAAGATATAAGACGTTGACGAAGGCACGCCAATGACCCTAACAAGAGGTTGAGTAGACTTTTCATTAACAAGGCAGTACAGAACGTACAATGAAGTACCAGCTCCTTTCCAAAGTCCACGGATGCCTTCGACTCGCCAGACGTGCCGGACAGCGTCCACGAACCCATTCACACGCTCGGTCCTAAATACCCCGTGGTCCCAAATACATACGACCTCCGCTGCGAGAGGGCGTGCGATGGAGGACATGTTACGAACACATAATGCGGCCTTGTTTGGTTGGCAGCACGTATTGAGCGGAGGGCGAGGGAAGAGCACCTTGGGTTGTACTGGTTGGGTTTGGAGGCGAGTCTTGACGACATCGAAGGGAGTCACTTGAGAAGAGTTAGCGGTGGTGGTGGACTTTTTTGTTTTGAACACGCACTAGTGAGGGCAGTGACCGTGGACCCCGTCGCGGCTGCGATGACCTTTGCATGAAAGGCATCCATAAAGCAAGTGCCAGGCGCTGGTAAGTAGTAGTGGTCGCTGACTCATCTGATAACGGAAGCATCGGATGATCTCCGACCGCACAACAGGAATCACGTGTACAGAATCTGTTGACAAAAAAAACGTTGATCGCCATTCACTACAGCGAACTCATCACACAACTCCAAGCAATTCTCATAATATCAATATTCCCATTCGATCCATTGGTTCTGGCAACACTACTGACTCTCTTCTCTCATACAACACACGTCAGGCTAATATCAACTTTTTCACCATGACTTCTACTCTGTCTGGCCCTGCCCTCCAAGCCTCGAGAGCTGCGCTCTCTGCTGCTCTTGCCGATCAGCCTCCATCCGTCGCCACTGAAGACTCTTTGGAACCTGGAGAAATACAAGAAGTCGATATGCAGACCCAAGCCGATAGCATTCGGACTGTTTTCAGTGATCCTACCAATTTTAACGTCAAGGTCTGCCATGTACCCCTCTCATGCCGATATATCTACTCACAGCTCATTTTTCATGTCCACAGCACCCGCTCTACTCTCCCTGGACACTTTGGTTCGACTCTCCTGCTACCAAAGGCCGAAATCTCCCACAGACGCCCATCTCGGCTTTCCCCCAAACCCCCGTTCCTCAAACCCCTGGTGTTGCAGCTGCCCAAGGATGGATGGAAGATATCAAACGTGTTATCAGTTTTGACAGTGTTGAGGAATTCTGGGGGCAAGTCTCGGATGCGTCAAACACACGATTTTTGTATTTGCTGATAAGCGACTCTAGTCTCTACAACAACATAATACCGCCGTCTCAACTGCCGCAAAAGGCAAATTATTATCTGTTCAAGGTGGGTAAATATTGTCCGTTAATGTCGCATGCTCTTCTGACGATCGAACTCAGGAGGGCATCATTCCGGCATGGGAAGATGAAGCAAATAAGAATGGAGGAAAGTGGAGTATTCAGCTGCCTAGGGACAAGAACAGGAGTAACGTCGATAAAATGTGGTTATACACGGTATGTGGCCGCTTGTGTGGTGCGGCTGCGGCTGAGCTGAGCCGTTATCCAGATGTTGGCTGCGATCGGAGAGACATTTGACCCGTCGCCAGTGCTATCTGACGGTACAGGAAAGGCACCCAAGTCTCTTATTACTGGCGTGATCGTGTCCACACGTCCGCAGTTTTACCGGCTTTCAATATGGACACGGCTTGCGCCCTCGGCGACGGAAGAGGATGGACTGCGGGAGAGAATTGAGGGCGTAGGGCGGCACTTCAAGACGAGTGTGCTAGGGTTCCAGGAGGGACAGAAGCTTGGGGGACCATTGGCCACGGAAGTCGAGTTTTTGTCGCACAAGGACTCGGAGAAAAAGGGTAAGACGGCTAAGAAGATTGTAGTGTAGCACTGCCACAGATCACGTGTAGGGAATCGATGACGACACTGTAAGCTGTGCACGCGTCGGAGAGACGTATATAAGACTCAATCTCAATTTCAATTCCCATCCATCCCCCCATCATGCCTGTCCCCAGTTTCCTCGCATCCTTTGCAGACAAGGCTCAATCTGCTATAAATGCCTCCCCACTGGCCTCCCATCTCCCTGGCGCCCGTCCCAGCAGCCCCGATTCTGCTCCACAGCCATCCGAAGCAGGAAAATCACATACACTAGGAGCCCTCCAGCACCAGCTTCGTGCATTTGGTCAGCAGTATGCGTGAGTGTTAAAAAATCTTACCCCGCCATCTCGCTAACATGACTATTGCAGATCTACCACCCCTGTCCAGAAGATCATCACCATCGAAAAGAGCATCGTCATTGATTTCGATAGTGTGTCTCGCGATGCCAAATCTCAGAGCAAGGAACTGTACACCTGGGGTCAGACTGAGCCCGAAGATCTCAAAGATGGTAAGCTCTCTCTCTTCAGCGGAAAAATGCCAGCACTCATTCTTGAACAGTCACCGATAGACTGGCCTATCTGAACTTTGTTCAGGGATCCCTTGCGACCTCTCTCTCTCTAAAGCTAGATGCTGCTCGCACACCCTTCAAAGCGCTGCGTGATGCTGAGAGCGCCATCGCACCCCGCCGAAATATTCGCGCAGGTCTACACAATCAGCTCACCCGCATCGAGCACGATCAGCAGAAGGGAATGGAGAAGAAGATCGCTGAACTGAAAGACCAGATCAAGAAAGCAGAGCTTGACGATCAAGCACAGGAAAAGGAGATCGAGCTCCTAAAGCGCAAGGCCGTCCGAGAGAGTGAGCAACTTAAATGGGAAGCATTCAGAGAGGTAAGTGTCTCCTGCTATGCTACATGCATCATCGATTTTAATACCGTCACTTTACAGTACGGCGAAAAGCTGGTTCTCTTATCACAGGCGTCGGCTCCCATCGTTGGAGCCTTGCCTACCTCACCTCCTACATCAAACCTGCCATACATGGGTGCTCAAGCGACTGGGGCGGCACGCGCTTCTCTGCAACGCGCCCTTGACAATTACAAGACGGGCCACATCAATTTATCACCTCAGTTGGCTGGAGCCGATCTTCACAGATCCGACACCCGCAGCTTTGGCGAAAGCCATGCCAGTGAACTCTCGAGCATCAATTCAGATGCCACCCATCCTGTTGTCCCGACTACACCCCCGCGTTCTCAATCTTCGACTCCGTCCAAGCCAGCAGAACACCTTGAAAAGACAGCCTCCCCTTCTCCTATCAACCCTGCTGCTCTCAATCACTCACCGACGCCAATCCCTACCGTGACCTCACCACCGAGCAGTTCTAATTCACCTGCTGCACCTGTTCCTTCTCCTTCGCCCGTTGTCCCTCCTGAGATGCCCACTGTCGCAGAAACAGGTGTACCGGTGTCAGCAGGAACCGACGGACCTGGACCAGCTAGTGGCTCGCTTCATAACATCAGGGCTGCCTCCGCATCGGCTGGCCCTCGAAGCGGCGGGCAGCCTGGTAACGATGTTAATGCACCCTATGGCCAACTCCCAAGTGCCGACGCCACGGGAAGTGCGGGGCAGAAGTATGAGTCTGCTGAAGAGGAGAAGCAGAGGCTTCAATCTGCTTATTCTCAGCCCCCCCCCTCAGTGGCAGCTTCACAATCGCCGGCAGCCCAAGACGCTCAGTTCGAGAGTGCCGAGGAAGAGAAGAAGAGACTTGAGCGAGAGGAGAGGGAGCGCGTTCTGAGAGCGGGCCCGAACACCAACGACTCTGGGAAGAAAGATGGTAATGATGATTTACCTCCGTATCAAGATATTTGATACCTGAAGGTCGCCCTCTCGAATGGACGATTTGCCTATTTGGATTTCTCATCAACCTTTTATCTTCCACTGTTGGTATTACTGCTATGTTACGGTAGTCTTCCATGTACAAGTTCAGAATTAGCACAATGTATGGTACAGCTTGATTGTACAACGACAGTGTCGTGGAAGTTACTTCAAATGATCCCTCTTATAGGACGTCCATATCGAATGTCCATCATGATCACGGTCCGTATGCCGAGAAGAATTAAAATCATGGCTCAGGCCGATGTGGTGGTTTCTCTGGAGATAAATATTCTGTTTGGTAGTCCTGGATGTTCGGCTGTGGCGCATGGTCACGACGGTACAAGGAAGCGAAGAGGTGCTACTCACTGCCTCGTTGAATGCAACATGCCGCATCTCCCACTTCACTTTATGATCAAGCTCGGTTTCCCAGGGCTCTAGTGTCCTCCGACTCCGCCTGGGCTTCCTCGCTTCCCTCGTTCGGGTTGTCGCCATCTCAGGTGGCTTTGGCAGAATAATTTCATCCACCACTCTAGGGCTCGGGCACGTCGTTGTTTCCTCCATCTTCACGGCCGACTTCGGCTTCTGCTTCAACCACCCGTACTCCCACATCTTCCGTCTCGGCCACCGCGCAAATGACAGCCATAGCACCAGCACCACGAGCGTCAGCCCAACCACCATCCCAATTCCGATATATCTGTGGGCCCCAGGCTTATCGAACCCCGCTGGTCCATTCCCACCTTGATTGCTCTCCTTCTCGATAGGATCGGTGCCGATGATGGCCATTGTTGCCGTGCAGGTGCGGTTGGTACCACAGAGATTCTCCGCTGCCTCTGGAATTGTACGTGGCAAGAACATGGTGCTCTCTAGCGGGGCCAAAAAAGGGTAGCGCTAGGGGGGTATCGGAAGCGTTAGGATTATCATCAGGCCTCGCTTCTTATATATGTATGTGGAACGGGAACTGCTTCGATCTAACTATTTCGGTTTGGAGTCGGCGACGATTGATATCATATCCTCGCTAAAATTCGGGCTTCTTTTCGGATGCCTCAACTTCTCAGCAGCTCCATCATATACTTATAGTACATACTTATGTCAAAAGAAAAAGGTTCTATGCTCGATTGGTATGAGTACAACAGGTTCCATTCTTGTTCTTTTGTCGGTTATGTGTCTACAACTGTCTTCTAGGGCTCCAACCTCTTCGGGTCACGCGGGAAAAGCGATGCCCGCCTGATGTTGTTTAATTTGAGGAAAAGCATAAGGACACGTTCCAGCCCAATTCCACCACCACCGTGAGGCGCGCAGCCCATGCGGAAGGCATCGACATAGCCTTTCATGCTTTCAGGGTCAACCCCCTTGCTTCGCATTTTCTCGACCAGCAATTTGGGGTCGTGAATACGCTGAGCCCCAGACAGGATCTCTTCACCACGCATGAAGAAGTCGTAGGAATTTGAGACGGTCTTATGGATACCTGTGAGTAGCCGCACAGGTCAGAGTGAGCATTGGAACTCACGGGATCCTCAGGGTCTGGCATTGTGTAAAATGGACGTATTTCCATCGGGAATTTGTCAATGATAAAATAGTCAGTGTCGTATCTCGCTTTGATGAGACGCCCGAGTCTCTTCTCGCTCTCGGTGCTAATTACGGAATGAGTTCAAGGATTAGAAGGGATGACTTGCATGGACTTACTTCATGTCATCCGTAGATCCAATATCCACACCATCGTCGATGAGCATCTGGACGGCCTCTTTGTGTGTTAACCGTAATGTTCCCTCCGGACCCTCTCTCCATTTGAACTCCTCCGCAGGAAACTGCTTTCCCACCGTTTGTATCTCGTGTTGATACTTTTCCTTCAGCCCTCTGAAGATGCTCAAGAACAGTCCGTCGAGCATCTCCATGACTTCGTGGTAGTGCTCCTCGATGGTCATCTCGAGATCGAGCCCGATGAATTCAGTCATATGACGATAGGTATTCGAATCCTCGGCGCGGAAAACGGGTCCAATTTCATAGACGCGTTCAAAATCAGCAGCGATCGCCATTTGCTTTGCAAGCTGGGGAGATTGGGCAAGGTATGCATTTCCTGTGGGCGATGTCAAAATAGCAGGTTAACAAACACGTCGGTCAATATACCTTTAAAGTAGCCAACTTTGAAGACTGATGCTCCAGATTCGGTGGCAGAACCCTGAAGTTTCGGGCTGTGGATTTCAATGAAACCGTTCCCACTTAGGTATTCGCGGAACAGGTCCCCAATGGCAGCTTGTAATCTGAAGACAGCTTGATTCGTTTGCGTCTAAGGATTTATCAAGTCACAAGTCAATGGCCGAATGATGCAGACTTACACGAAGATCGACGACTCTGTTGTTGAGTCGAGTGTCCAATAAGACTCGATTGAATTGGGTCTCTGCTTGCTCGACCTCTGTATCGGGTCGGGAAGCATCCTCAAGGGAGAACGGCAATCGTCCGTCGATGCCAGCGACTAGATGGATCTTTACGATCGGATTAATCAGTCAGTTAAACAACAGCTAGTATTCACGATCTCACCTGCTGAACGTGAAGTTCGACGTCGCTCACGCTAGCACCCTGGATCGGGATCGGACTCTTCTGAATGACACCTTCAACCAGGACGATGCTCTCATCAGCTAAGCTTGCGGCCCACTTCACCATTTGTTTTGAGACTTTCTCTGGTTGAACTAGTAAGACTGCCTGGACGGAGTGGGTACGCTGACGAAGGTTCAGGAAGACTAGCTTGTTGCCCTGAGCACGAGATGTCTGGACGCGGGCACGAATAAGTACAGTTTCGCCATGGCGAGACGACAAGGTCGAAATCTGGGCCCTTTCTCGGCAGGGACGGGATTGCGATTGATTCAAAGGTAGGGGCCCGTAAAACTCCGTAGCGAAGTCCTGATGAAGGTATCAACGGGATAAACACGGATCGTTAATCTGCGTGACTTACAACTTCAGCTGCAGCTTGTTGTTCAGCCATTTCGGCCTGCTTAGCAGCCCTTTCTGCAGCCTTCTTCTCCTTCTCTGCTGCTTTAGCGCGTTTCTTTAATTCGCTCTTGGAAGGCCCGGTTTGTCTGGACTGTGTGTGTGTGTCGTTGTTCTGGAGTATTTGGGAGGGGCTTACTGCTCTGTATTTTGGACTGAATTTTCGTCGGCCATTTGAAGGAGATGGAGGAGTCAAGAGGAGTCGGGAGGAGTCAGATCCTAGACGGAACGATAGATAGGCCCTAGACTAGGGTTAGGTTTGTGTCGGGACTTCGGATGTGATCGGCCAAGCCAATCATCAAAAGAATTTAAGAAAGCAGTGCATATCGGCATTAGCGTTTCCGTCTTTCTCCTTCTCCCCCCATCTTTGCAATGCTCGCAACGGCTTTCACCCGTCGAGCCGCCGTTGGCATTAATGCTAACGTTCTGCGCTCCGTGTCTACATGGTCCGCGGTCCCTGCTGGTCCACCCGATCCTATTCTTGGTACGTACACAGTTTGGCACCTGGCCAGATATTCACCCGGCCCTTGCAGGCGTGACGGAAGCCTTCAAGGCCGACAAGGATTCCCGAAAAATCAACCTTGGTGTTGGCGCTTACCGCGATGGCAACGGCAAGCCTTACGTGCTCGACAGTGTGAAAAAGGTTCGTCTGGAATTGAAGCCGTACCACGGCATCTCTTCACATCTTGTGTAACAGGCAGAGGAAATCTTGAATGCGTCCAAGCCGGACAAAGAGTACCTGCCTATCACTGGTCTTGCCGAATTTAACAAGAGGGCCGCACTCTTGGCTTACGGTGCTGACAGTGCACCCCTTAACGAGGGTGCTGTACGTACTTCTCCTCACGGTGTTCTCTATATCTCTCACGCGCTTCTCAGGTCGCTGTGACGCAATCTATTTCCGGCACTGGGGCTCTTCGTATCGGTGGAGCATTCCTCGCGCGTCATTATCCTCACGCGAAGGCCATCTACCTCCCTGCACCGTCATGGGGAAACCACACCCCCATTTTCCGTGATTCTGGCCTTGAAGTTCGCAATTACCGTTACTTCGATAAGAAGACCGTTGGGTTGGACTTTGAAGGTCTCAGGGCTGATTTGCAGGTTGGTCCAGCCTATTTACATGTATCGAGAGGCACATTTCTAAACCAGTACTGCTTCTAGGCGGCCCCCGAGCAGTCCATCGTCCTTTTACACGCATGTGCTCACAACCCGACTGGTGTCGATCCGACCCAGGCGCAATGGGCGGAGATTTCTGACATCGTAAAAGAGAAAAAATTGTTCCCCTTCTTTGACATGGCCTACCAAGGGTTTGCCTCTGGCGACACCGCGCGCGATGCCTTCGCCGTCCGTCATTTCGTATCGCAAGGCCACCAGGTCGCCCTTGCCCAATCTTTCGCAAAAAACATGGGTCTCTACGGTGAACGTGTTGGTGCCTTCTCTCTTGTCACCGCCGACGCTGCCGAAAAAGCACGCGTCGACAGCCAGCTGAAGATCGTGATCCGTCCCATGTACTCCAACCCGCCTATCCACGGTGCTCAGATTGCAAATACCATCCTTGGCGACAAGGCATTGTATGCGCAGTGGGAGGGTGAAGTGAAAGGAATGGCTGAGAGGATCATCTCCATGAGGGAGAAGTTGTATGGGATGCTAACCCATAACCTCAAGACCCCTGGCGAGTGGGGTCATATCAAGAGCCAGATTGGCATGTTCAGGTGTGTGTGTGTAGCCAATGTACGATAATTTATTGCAGACTCACGTAGGATATGTACAGCTTTACTGGTCTTAATCCCGCGCAAACCAAAATTCTGGCGGAGAAGGCCCATGTATACATGACTGCTGATGGCCGTATCTCTATGGCTGGGCTGAATGCTGGCAACATCGAGTACTTCGCTGAGAGTGTTGACGCTGCTGTGAAGGGTAAATTGTAGACCTTGCCAACTGATATGGCGAGCCGCGGATATGCTGGCCATGGATGTGGAATAGATACCAGATTTGATATGCCTGTGAGGTGTCACGCGGCGCGACGTAAAATTGAGTTCGACTCTGACGCGAGTTCCGACGGAGGGAGTTCATTTTGCAACGCGCATGGTGGCTCTCGAGGTCATCGCAGCGACAGGCCCTCGCAGCCCGTCTCCAATTCTACCTGGCGCGTGGCCTGCCAGTTCTTGCCCGTCTACTCCACTTCACAAGAGATCTAATACTTTTCCTGAGGTCTCATCGCAACGCGTGCCATCTGCCGACCCTCTGCACCTTGAACACGTCCGTAACTTCCATCAACGTCTTTCTCGGACCCTGTTCAAGACTAGACCTGTGGAGTCCTCTGACGGTATGGCCATACGTGTTCCGGAGCTCGTGAATAGTCATTCTAGTTTGAGCGATATGGTCTCGACACCCTCTGATGGCTCTGATATGACGAGATTCACTCAGGCATGTTTTTCTAATGCATCAAGCCAGGGTGCAGCTGATTTCTTGCAGCATGATACAAGCACGTCTCTCTCTATATTTGGTGTGAGTTCTAGTTGCTCTTCGATATTACCTGCCGTCTGAACTGCTTCATAGGAAACATCGATCGACACAGAATGTTCTTCCTCGGCCAGAGGCGCAGTCAAATTCCCTATTTACCGACGGATAGACAATCCTAATATCCAGAACATGGCCGTTGATGAGGAATCCCGCATATACGAGCCTTCTGGTCGAGCTGCGAACGAAGGCTCTCCATCGCCGGCGAATGACCACTGCTTAATTTCAACTCAAGTATCCCAGCCAACATCGCAGTCATCGCCCTCTTCATCGCAAGATCCAGCTCGTCCTCGACGCCCTCACATTATCGTTTCGACATCTCGCTCTTCATGGTCCCCCCATCCATCGCCTGATCATAGCTCGCCAATTTCTTTTTCTTTACCGACTTCGTCTAGTCATGCTCTGCCGTTCCGTTCTTCGTTTCATGGTTATGGGTGCTCTCATTCGCTGGAATCTTCTAGCTCTCCCTCTTGGGAAACGTCTTTTGGCAGCCATTTCAGTGATCTGGACTCAGGAACGCCTCCGCTATTTGGTGCTAGGTCCACAGGTATGCTGGATACGACTCGATTTCAAGCGCACTCCGAAGCTGGAGTCCAAGAGAATAATGAATCTTCTATGGAGGTTGATGTTTCCACTATACCCATGTTGACAACCTTGTCGCTCCCAGGAAGCGTTGATACCACTATTGACATGAGCCGTCGTGGATCAATTGGACATGGCCACACGGTACATTTGGCATTGCATCAATCTCCAGACACCTCCGACGCCCAAATTTCTGCTTCATACCCATCCTTTTCGCCTTCTCTCGAACTTTCTGAAAACCTTGGGACGGCTGACATACACGTTCTAAATTTTCCTTCACCGACTGCATCACTTTCGCCTTTCACGACAGCTCCCTCGCCAGAATCTCCAGTAATTGACACCATAACTGCAGATTCCAGCACTGTTGAGTTCGCCGCTGCCGTCATGTCTTCAGCATGGGGAGGGGATATATCCGTCCATCCTGACTTTCTAGGTGCAGGATCTCTGCGTGATACAGCGTCAAATTCAAGGTCAGAGGTACCTCAAGATCCGAGGCTTGGTCTAGGAGTCCCCTTGTTACGCCCTCTTTTGAGTGCAACGATGATCGCCAGGATGAAGAAACTAGGAAGAAAGGTCAAGAGGTTTTTGATTGGCGGAGCTCGCAATACGAGGATTGGGCACAGTGACATTAACAAGAGTACTCGGATACCCGAAACCACCGAGAAGAGGATGTATGGGCTCTTGGAAGGTAGTACTGATACAGGTCGCCCTAATGATATGCCTGGAGAAGATTCGATTGCCAACATGGAGGACGGCCGCTCTATTTTTACTCATCCCCTGCCTCCAGGCTTGGCGGTATGTGATGGAAGCTGGTTTGATGATTTCAGCTGACGGAGAGTGTAAGAGCCCTCCAGGTGTGAGGAAGCTCCGCCCTAGCCTTACAGCAGAAACCTTTACTTCAGCATCAGTTTCGTCGCGTGCTGCTCACAACTCATTCGATAATTTTGCTCCGCCTTTGAGTGGGGTCACATCGTCCACTTCCGCGTACCGAACCCATCCTACTCCCTTGGACGAAGTAAACAAGAACTTTTCAACTCCTGTGAACTATGGAACATCGCTTGAAATCCAGGCTCGCCCAAAAACACTTGCAGAAATTAAATCGAAACGTAGGCTTTCCTTCTCCAGCTTATCCCATTTTAGTCGTCCGGCCTCTCAACCCAGTTCCTCTGTGGTCGCAGTTGCCCGCGCTCGTCCTCGACCGAGCTCCACCATAATCTTCGCCCCAACAAGCTCATCCTCTATTGCAGAAGATGACGTGGTTCACGGCGAAGGAGATGCCCCTAACTCTAGATCGATTGCCGTTGAAGAAAACGACCTTCAAGCGCCAACGCCTAGATCACCTGTCTACGAACGAAGACGATCATCATTTACCGCAAGAGCGTCGACTCCCGACCCGAGTGAGGGCCATGCCGCACACAAGAAGAAGAATCGTCGTTTCTCCCTCTCAGCCATTTCCACCATCGTCAATACCCGTTAGAGACGACTACCCGATTCTAGAGTTTATGTTCTCATTATTCCGTAGACGATTCCACGCAGATATGTTTTTCATGGATAATTCTATACAGAGCCTGTCAGATATGTAATAGCATTACGTCTTCAAATATCCAAATCTTCATCAGGATCATCATCGTCGATGTCGTCCGCAGAGTCTGGATCGTAAAATATTGCAGCTGTGGTAGTGGGACCCTGTCTGGCCGGAGGTTTGCCTGAGGTTCAGATCCCATAATGAGCGGCAGCCGCAACCTTCGCCATAAAACTTACCTTCATGTGCATAGGGAAGAGGCACCTGGGCACGCGATTCTTGTTGAGCAGAAGTAAGGTCCAGGTTGAAAGACACTTTGTGAGTTGGGTCTGGAGTGGCCTGACCACATCATGCAGAAATGAGCGAACGTAAAGAGGCAAATTGGGGTGGAGTCTGACCTCTGCGATTGTCTTCTTGGTCCAAATTTCTTTCAAGCTCTCAAGCTTTGTCAAATCGCATGCGCCATCTGATAGAGACCAACCCTCAAGTTCTCGCTCAATACCGCGTTTCCTTCCAGAGGTATCCCCACCCCTGATGAGGATCTCGACAACCATTTCAGAGGCTCCGCCGCTGCCTTCACCGTTGGCGCCATACACAAGGCCATCGACGTCGTGAGTCCGCTCGCTCAAGGGCAGAAATGCACTCCAGAATTTTGCCTTGGAGGATGCAGGGGAAGGAGTGAGGTAGTTTTTTGCAAGATGTGTAAGAAGGACCGGAGGGTGCACAGTCAGCTGTACGAGGGAAGATGAAAAATTTGGCTGTGTCAGGAGCGGAACAAGCTTGGATGGGCGCGTCGCATGTAGTATCAGGCGGGATGGAGCTAATTTCGTCGATGAGTGTTGGTATCCTTAAGCACAGGATGAAACCCCTACTTGGACGAGCACGGATGAGGCTCAACAACTTGGAGAGGAAGTCGTAGATCTCTGGTAAGGAGCCTATATCTGAGCAGAGTGTGTCGATGGAGTCGATGATGACTTGTATAGACCCTGCAAGAGCTGTTTTGACGGTTAGCAAAGGGATCAACTATGTATTTCTCGGTCGTTATTCACCCTTCTCAGCGGCTGATAAGATGGCTGCTCGAGGATCAGACCACCTGTCGTCGTATCCAGGGATGGTGTCTACCCAGTCGAATACTTCAAGGTTGTCGGGAATGGACGGAACATCCTTCAATATATTCGAGGGCGGATAAGCAAGAGAGAACAGCAAGAAACTGTCGGAAGACCGAGCTTTGATGTTTTGGGCCAAGATGTGACGGAGGACTGGGATACTGGATTGAGCAATGGAGGATTGCAGAAGGAGAAATGGCTGCTGCGACCGTGGAGGTTCATTGATTATCGGAAAGAGCAACGGCATAACGCATTTTAGATCGCCACTAGATTAGGAAGTACGTAGTACACAAAACTATTCTTTTGGCTTCAACTTGTTTTCCCAGTCCACCCTCCTCAACACTCCTATACCAAGCTGCCAGCCGAACACTCCAACCTTCTGCGTATTCTCCTCAAGTTCGAAACCCCAGTCGCGAAGACAACGACGAACATAGGGAAAGAGAGGCGACTCAGGAGCTCGAACAACTTGCAATGCATGGTCAGCATTGAAGGCAAACCGCAGGGCATGGGTAAGTAGGTCCTCTTGTATTCCTGTCGTACGATAGGCTTCATCGACATAGAAATGACGTATGAATGCAGTCGAAGATGTTCCTTCAGATTGTGACTTCTTTCCGGTCTTCCGGTTCGCACCTGTCGAAGGCGTTGTCGGGGAATTTGGTGAGCCTTCTTCAACAGTCGCGTCGAGCGCAATGAGCCCGACGAATAGACCGCCATATTCAAGTATCCAGAATCCAGAAGCTGGATAACGGGAATAATATTCGAGGATGTTACTCATGTCGGGACCGCGAAGCACTTCTTGCGACAGTTGTTCGAAGGCTGGGCGATTAAGCCTAACGTTAAGTCAGTTTCCCGTCCAACTATCAACGGATTAGTACTACTCACCAATCAATCAAAACCATTATTGGAACAACGCAGGCAGCCAAGAGGGGAATGGGTTGGAGGTAGCTAGCGTAGCCATACTGATCTGACGGCCACTTTTGCATGTAGTCGATGAATATGTAGGATAACACAACCCAGGCAGCCACGGTTAATGGGTGAGCATAAGCTGTCGAGGATTCAGGACGAGGAAAGGGAATTGTATGGTGCTAGAGAGCTTACCTCGGCGGTTAGCAACAGCGAGCGACTCCATAGAAGCTTTCCCGATTGTAAACCGAACCAGGTCGTCGTCAGATGCCTTGAAACGACGGATTTGTGCATCGCGTTCAGCCATTTGCCGCTGCAGGTTAGGGCAAGAAGGAAAGGCGAGTTTTTTTTCATCTTGAGTTGAGACAACACACGTTCGTCTTCTCTCGATCGTAAATAGTACTAAACAGTACGACATGCTCATCTCCAAAACATTTCACGACATCCCGACCAAACTTGACGCCAACGGTCGTCCTATCAGGATCTTTGTGATCTCCCCAAGCATATCAAACTACCCCCAGGCAAGTCATGTTCGATTCAAAGCAGTGAATGATTCAGAATCTACCCCCAGGCAAAATTTCCAGGTGTCGTCGTCTTCAGGTGCTTAAATCGATCTTCCTGTCTTTCAGCGATCGCTCGCCAGATAAACCTGACTTCTTTCAAGTGAGATTTACCAGGTAACTGGTCCTGTTGAACGCTTTGCCGGACAGATTGCAAGTCAAGGCTACGTCGTAGGTCAGTTACTGACTATAAGGCAATGCCATTGCATGTTCATCTTATGATATGCTCTACATCTAACAGCATGCCCTTCTATCTACCATGAATTCGAGGGTCCAGAGGCGATCCCTTATGATATGGAAGGTATGCTATAACTGGAAACGTGTATCGATCATCGTACCTGACCTGACTGCTTTAGGTACTGACAGAGGCAATAGATATAAGGCTATTCTACTCCATAGTTCAGGCTCCCCCAAGTACTCATTCAACGCTTTCAATTTCGTAGATCGAGAAAGATGTTGCTGCATACGATAAGGTATTACCGTCTTGTTCACAAAATTTCTGCCCAATCTCACGTAACCTTCCAAGGATGCCGCTCTTTCAATCGATCTTCTAATGTCGTTGAGGAATTGCAATGGCCGTATCGCAGGTTTGTTTCTTTTTGGTTATGATGGAATGATAAGTAGCTAACCGCCCACCAAGCAACGGGAATGTGTCTCGGCGGTCATCTTGTATGCCCCAAATGTGTCCTTCATGATTCTAAATTTGACGAGTAACAAAAATGTCAGGCGTTCCGCGTATGTGGATCCGTTCGCTTCTGCTTTTTGCCCTCCCCAACAGCAATCCACACAGGCAGCATTTGATCACCGCGTTCTGGCATCAGTTTGCTTCTTCGCAACTGACATCCATAGTGCAACGTTAGGAAAAGGAAAAAGGGATGACACTGTAATTCGGGTCCAGAAGGGCGACTTGACTGGGAAGGGCGAGTTGGTGGTATGTTATCTCTTAAACTGTTGTTCCATTCTTCAGGCGGCTGATCCGCCGGATAGATGATTTTCGGGAAACAGGTACTCACTGTCTTTTAATATCCGCTCCTCTTCATTGACCCTGAATCAAGGACACGCACGTCCCGCGAGCTGGTCGTGATTTAATCCGTTCAACCTTGGAGGATGCAAATGTCGCGGTTTCGGTTGGTCCTTCTCTGTCATCTAGAAACGGAAGATCTCATGGATTATCAGTTCTTGGAGGTCCAGGCACAGCATGCATTCATTCGCGACGAACATTCGAAAGGTCGCTGGGATGCTGCTCTGACAAGATCCTTATTCAGCTTCATGATGGAGGTCTTTGAGAGGACTGTGGGGAGAGACCTTGGACCTCGGGTTGATGATGGCGGAAAGCCTGAACATGTATGCTAGGAAATGCTGTTCGAGTTGGGTTAAGGTGGCGTAGGGTGTCTAGTGTTTATGAGGGAGCAGTACCGCGCGTGTGTTTGCTGTCACGTAACTAAGATGTTTACAACCCACTCACAACGTTCTCAGCCACTGGTGCTGTAACTAAATAAGCGATAACCTTTTCGTAAGTCACTTTCCTGACTCCTACTCGGAGTCCTCGAAGTTGAACGTGTACGTCGTCGCTTTTCCTGCCATTCAGGTCCATCACTTATTGCCGTTTCGTATATTGAACTTGTATGGCCTTTCCCGTTGCAGTCTGTCACTGCCAGTCCTCACACAAATTGAAAGTAAGGTTTAAGGTCGCCGCGCCACAGATCAAATTATTAGCTAATGAATTCCCAAATTGGGATAACATGTTGAAGCCATACTCCGAAGTTCAAACTTTTGCAAGTTGTAGCGTTTGTATAAAGGTCAAACACCAAAAGAACAAATCTTCAAGGCAAGAGTCCAGTGAAGGCAAAAAACATGGAGGCGATGAACTGGACAATTAAGGAAAATTTTCCTGACATTACGCTTGCGACCCTGACCGGCGCCGACAGGATGAACGACGGTCGTCTCCCGAATTTGCATCACCGCTAAATCGGAAGGCAATCGATTAGGGTACGTGTACACATGGCGACACTATGCCACTTTATTCTTCAGTACTACCTGGTTGACGCATGGTCCTGCGGCGCGCCAGTCCTCCTATTTCGCTGGATTCGGAGTCGTTACTCTCCCTTCTAACCTGAACGTCTTGTGGATACAGACTCATCTGCTTATACTGTTTCCCGTCTCTGCGAAGCGTCTTTCAGGACCCACAATCTTCACATGTTTCCCCACAACGTGCTGGCGGAATCAAAACATGTCTTGATACTACCCGTTGAAGACTGCCCATATGCGCGCCTCGCATCGTCTCGTCTCCTCCCTTCCTCATCGACTCGGACAATGATACGCAATGCACCCTCTGTACAGGCCAAAACCGATCTCGGTACAACGACTGTTTCCGAGGCTTCCACGAGCCGGTCGCTTGAGACAACTTCAGATAGTCGTCCGTGGGTTCGGTTCACTTGCCATTCGTACTAATTACCAATTGTGTTGAAAAACATAACAGTACAGGCTACAAGCTGGGAACAACGGAGGTGGTGAATCCAGTCACAGTGGACCCACTACACAGTACACCCCCAACAATCATTGGCAAGCCAGATTTATATTGCTCGTTTCCTCCTATTCATGTTTCCACATTTTCTCAGGTACAAGCTGCACACAAAAGCGACTGTTTTTCACGCCAACGGACGCGATTCCTGCAACGACGCCTGTCTGGAACTCATCTACGTCGCACATCCCGCCAACCTTGGTGCTTGCGTCCTCATTGGCGACCAGAACAGCAAGAAAGACTCTTTTTTCAAGTTTCCATCTAATTATTCAATTCTTGGTCGACTCTCCGAAAAACATACTTTACACACCCCGTGATACATTAATTAGGCGCGAACCTTTGCCCGCTCCTCCACCCCGGGCTGACTTTCCAATCACGCTCTCGCCGTCAACACAGATTACAGATCCTCCGTCTCCAGCAAGTACTTCACAGTCAGCCTATACAAACTCTCATCGCAGTGCGGCGCCATCACCGTCTTCGTTTAAATCTTCGACAAGGGCGACAACGTCTGCGAGCATGTCCCGTACAACGCTCTCAACAATTACACTTTCCCCGGTAACATCTTCACCAGCTGACTCGAGTAACATACCAAGCACTTCTATAAACGAGTCCTCAGCATCTTCATCTGTAACTCTACCGCCAAGCTCATCGTCTATATCGCTTTGTAGCATGCCTATGTACGTGGCAGGCCTATCTTTCCACTTTGACTTGGTCCTCACTTTCTCTCATATATAGTGATCCTATACCCATCTCTTCGTTCTCTTGTCTATCAGGTTCATCGTTTACAATCTACCTGTCGCTCCCTAGTACCACAAGATCTCGAACTATTGCGCCAACAAATGTGATTACTTCAACGCATTTTACTACTATTTACCCGTCGAGCACTCGACGACACCATAGCGAAATGACAACCTCCTCTATTGGGCCGGGGGTGTTGAGTACGAACAACCCGAAGATAGATGGGTATGTCAAATCGATCAACTCGCTCAGGGATCGTTTTACCAAAGGAGAACTCTAGGTTCGCGCATAATACTGCAGCAATAGTCGGCGTTGCAGTTACTTGCACCATTTTTATCATCATTGCCGTCATTGCAATATTCTTTGCTTGTAAGCGTTACCAAGGACGGCGCGCATTCGGTGTATCGAGACCCCATATTTTGCACTTTACTCCTTGGCACCCACCACTCGCAGGCGATGATGACAACCAATACCACAGTGACCAGCATGGCGGCCTTGTTACTGCATCATCTCAGCAGCATTCAGCCATTCACACACACTCCGGCGAGATGGTCAGTGTCGGGACCGACCGGCTTAGCCCTGAGCGCAGCGTTGCACATGGAGCGGGCAGCTCGGATAGCGGCATTTCACAACCTATGCGTAATCCATCTTTTGGACAGCAGCCATCCGTTTCCTACTCGCAGGCAGCAGTAGCGGAGATCGCTTTTCCATTCCCGTATACTGGACACATGCCTAGTGCGCCGCTGCCTGTATTATGGTCTGTGCTTCCCGATGACAATACATCAGACGCGTTCGCTCGACGACACACTAGGGATGGCAGTACCACTGCACCCTCACTGCATGCGGGTTCTTCCTCACAGCACCCCGCTGCCTCCACCTCTTCAGCACATGGACTTCTGCCTGTCCAAGCTCGATCGGGACAGTCTAGCCAAGGGCCGACAAGCTTCAAAGATTTGGTTAGGCGTGGTCGTGGTTCACTCCCCAATATTGTCGTCCATGCATCTTCCTCAAAGTCGAGTTCGCGCGAGTCCGTGACTTCGAACAAGACAAATTCGCTACCTCCTGTTCTCGGCAGTTCTTCCCTAGTCCGACCCAATAGGCCTATCCTGGGTTCCACACAACCTAGCGAACTTTGGACACCCGCCACCCTGCCCTCTCTACCATCCCCTGCAGTGACGGAAAGTTCACAAATGTTCGAGGACCTACTAACGCCACATCTAGGAGTGCACCGAACATCGAGCGAGCACTCAAGTTTACGAGATAATGTGGACTACTCAAGACCAATAAGTGGTGTGCGTGTCGTCGTCGACTGTTCAACAGCATTTTACTTGACAATGAACCCCACAGCTCGTAAGGAACAGGGTGCACAGTACGCTGACTTTCCAGACAGAAGATATGGCTAGAGCGACCGATGGAAAGGAGACGTCGACTATACAATAACGATCAGCCTAATGAACACAATGAACCAAATATTTTCCAAAGCTTTAGTTCCGATAATCTCAGTGTTCAAATCAAATGGATGTGAAGTTGTCCTTCATTTTGTGGAGGGCATTTCGTCATACAGGACATGCGACGTGGGCCGCCAGCTTCGTTAATGTGAGTACAGATAATGATGATGATGATGATGGTAGTGATACGATGAACACAAGTTGACAACAGAAGAGGAAAAGGAATGTGAAGAAAAACCGATGAGAAAATGATACAATAATTCTACATCTATTTACTTCTTCTTGCCAGCCTTCTCCGCAGACTTCGTCACTGATGAAGCGCATCAACAAGACAGTACGAAAAACAAGACTTGAGGACTCACCCTTGCCACCAGCCTTCTCGGTCTTGTCGACGGACTTGATGATGCCGACAGCAACGGTCTGCCTCATGTCACGGACGGCGAAACGACCGAGAGGAGGGTACTCATTGTAAGATTCTGATATAGCAATGAGATGTGACCTGGAAACTGACTGGAATGCGTCACTTACCAACACACATGGGCTTGGAGGGAACAAGCTTGACGATGCAGGCATCACCAGACTTGACAAACTTGGGGTTGTCCTCAAGCGATTTACCGGTACGACGATCAATCTTCTCGATGAGCTCGGCAAATTTGCAGGCAATGTGGGCAGTATGACAATCGAGGACGGGTGCGTAGCCAGCGCCAATTTGACCGGGGTGATTGAGAACGATGACCTGGGCGTTGAAAGAAGCAGCCTCCTTGGCGGGGTCGTTCTTAGAGTCCGAGCACACGTTTCCACGACGGATATCCTTTACTGAGACGTTCCTGTACGGATACATTAGTATGTAATCGGAGACAACGGAACAAGATATGTTAAACATACTTAACGTTGAAACCGACATTGTCACCGGGAGCACCCTGCTCGAGCTGCTCGTGATGCATCTCGACGGACTTGACTTCCGTGGTCACGTTAGAGGGGGCGAAGCTGACGACCATTCCAGCCTTGATAACACCAGTCTCAACACGACCGACGGGCACTGTTCCGATACCGCCAATCTTGTAGACATCCTGGAGAGGGAGGCGGAGAGGCTTGTCGGAAGGACGGGCCGGGGGCTCGATAGCATCAATAGCATCAAGGAGTGTCTTGCCCTTGACAAGACCAGACTTGGTGGTCTCCCTGGACCAGCCTTTGTACCAGGTCATGCTGTGAATCATCTTAGATAAAGTATTGGTGGATAAGATGGGGATGACTTACTTCGGGGACTCCTCCAACATGTTGTCGCCATGCCAGCCGGAGATGGGAACGAAAGCAACGGTCTTAGGGTTGTAGCCGACCTTCTTGATGAAACCAGAAGTCTCCTTGACGATTTCATTGAAACGATCCTCACTCCACTGTCGCAAGGCCGGCCCATCAGACAAAGATTCCAAAACATCATGCAGTTAATACTTACCTTGGTGGTGTCCATTTTGTTGACGGCAACGATGAGCTGCCTGACACCGAGAGTGAAGGCAAGCAGAGCGTGCTCGCGAGTCTGGCCGTCCTTGGAGATACCAGCTTCAAACTCACCAGTGCCACCAGCAATAATAAGAATGGCGCAATCAGCCTGAGAGGTACCAGTGATCATGTTCTTAATGAAGTCACGGTGACCGGGGGCATCGATGACCTGGAAAAGACAGAAGACGAGTTTGAAAGAAGAGTGCAATGCCAGTGGTAAAGACTTACAGTGACCATGAACTTAGGGGTTTCGAACTTCCAGAGAGCGATATCGATGGTGATACCACGCTCACGCTCGGCCTTTAGCTTATCGAGTACCCAGGCTGTGAGTAAAGTCAAACATCGGTGAATCAGGGATGGAGAGCTTAAGCGCATACCATACTTGAAGGAACCCTTGCCAAGCTCAGAGGCTTCCTTCTCGAACTTCTCGATGGTACGCTTGTCGATACCGCCGCACTTGTAGATCAAGTGGCCAGTGGTGGTGGATTTGCCGGAATCGACGTGACCGATGACTGTGATGGGTTAGACCAGGGTCCTGGTCGCAAGATCGATAAGATAACACACCGACAACGTTAACGTGAGTCTTTTCCTTTCCCATTTTAAGATGAGTTCTTAAAGGAGAAAATTATCAGTCGCCTGAATCGCTGCAGATCGAAGGAGAACATAAAGAGTGGAAAGTGAGGATAGCGAAGAGAGCGCATCGCCAGGGGGGAATGAAATCCATCGCGATAAGGGGCGCACAGGGGCTGGGAGCGCCAGGAGGAGCAGAAGGAGGAGGAGGAACTCACTTAAGTGGTGAAAATAGGCGAAAGTAGGGGAGAAGGTGGTGGTTGGGAAGAGGGAGATGGCTAGATGCGATTTGATCTAGTTATAGTATTTGAGGTGAAATTTTTTTTATCGATAGAGAGATCTGATCTGATCACTGATAAAATCAACGTGACACAACGTGACACAATGTGACTCGGCTCGACTCATCATCAACCCGCCGCACCCGCCATCCCGCCTCTGCTAAAACTACATGTTTTCTACTTTGGTACAGAAATATATAGACGCGTCCTAACCTATTGATCTTCCATGCCCCATCCTCCGACACCCGCCAAGAACTGACATTGTAATACCTTTTCGAATGTCGGACGTGCTCCAACCTCCACCTGAAGACAAGCCCTAACAAGAACAGCCGCATCCCCTAGTGAGCCTCCGCCATCGGTTTCTTCGCCGTCCCGTTCCTTGCCCTCCCCGCATCTCTCGTCCAGCGCAATCGAAGCGTTCGCAAACGGAGATTCTAGGCCCTCCTGCGTTTCTTCGGCAGTCATAAACGGGCATTCGCCGACGAGCAGTACATACGCCACAACCCCAAATGCCCAAACATCCTGCTCTTTGCCGTGGTATCGCTCCCCTCGGAGGATTTCTGGTCCAGCATAGTCTAATCTATAGAATAGAACATTGTTATTGCTAATAATCCTCAACGGCATGAAATATACATACGTTCCGCTGAATGTGTCCCATCCATTTTTCTTTATAAGGCCTGAGCTCCCAAAGTCAATTAGGATACATTTTCCAGAAGGCCCGAGAACAACATTCTCGTCCTTAATATCGCGGTGTACTATGCATGACCAATGAGGGACCTAGAAAACATTACAAGAAACACTGACTGTACCAATTCCATGCATATGAAGGAACGACAATGCGTCCGCGATTTGCCCCAGATATGTTCTAATAGAACTCGCAGGGAGACCCTGAGGAAAGGTCTCCACCAGATCAAAGAGATCAGATGAGGGCGGAGGTTCGTTCGGCAGTTGGTCCGGCGTTGTCGAGGGCAGGACAAGGTAATAGAAATGGTTATCTTCAAAGAAATCCAGGAGGGGACAGATGTTGGGGTGGCCGTTGACCACGCTGCCTTCAACCCATGTATCGTCGGCCGCACCGTTAGTAGGTTGATATTCTAGAGCTTTGGGCGTCGTGGAGCTGAATCGGGAGGGGTTCCATGGTCGTACAGCGGGTAATACATATGAGGTATTAGAGATGGCAGACATAACATAGATTTCTATCGGAATCGTTCCGTGCTTGGGGTGCTTCTTCCAGCAATCTGCGAGGATACGGGACTTGATGATTTGTTTGATGACCAAAGGCGACTACGCGAACGCCCTTCAACCATACGACAAGACCGATCACGGAGGAGGAAATACTCACCCCCGTCGAAGCATCGGCATAAATTTCTCGGGCGCGCTTCACTAGTCCGTAAGCACCACGGCCGATCTCGCCTTCGATAACAAAGTCAGATATACTCCGACCACCGAGAAAAGATTCCTTTTCCTTTTCAGCGGCCGGCGATGGTGGACGGGTGCTGGCCACGCTAAGGCAACTACCTGAGCTGTCTGTCCGGCGTAGACTCGGAGTCAAAAGCGCCGTAGGCGATGGAGGTTCTATCGGAGCAATGGAGACACGTCCGGCGATAAGGGATACGCGTTGGCGTGATGAGCGTCTGCGGGGCCGAGGTGATGAAGGAGAACGAGAAGGTGGCGGGTGAGACGGACCAATCGATCCCGCCAGAGTCGGAGGGCGTGGGGATGTGGGGCGGGATTGAATAGGAGAAGCGACAAAGGAATGTTCTGAAGGGGGCGATGTAGACATCATACGAATAGAAAAAGAGGTGGTTGGATGTATGATTGGGGATGTATCGATGAATGAATGATTATGTTTGCGGCCATGTGCTGTCTCAGCGGATTTCGGTGCGAAGTCTAGCTCTGAACGGGAAGGAATAAGATCCAACGGTGAACATGACAATCGCGACTCGTCGTGGTTGTGCTCGGTCCAGTCGAAGCCCCTCCCAATTGACGTAACTCCCCAACTCCCTACACTAGCCGTTCTGTAAAATTTGGCAGCGAGCGGCGGCGTCTTCCATTCATCATCATCGAACGTCAGATCGACAGCGGGCGCCGACAGCATATAGCTCGACGAATAATATCCCTGTGGTCGGGGGAGTAGAGAGCTGTGTAATCGTGGGGCCGCCTTTTGACTATCTCAATCGTCGTCCATCTACCTCGACCCACGTGGGTCTCGGACTTGACCAACCAAACATACTCATTGTCTAGCTTAGTAGCTACAAAAATGCTTGCTACATCCGATCTACAGGCCAGCACAGGCCAGCCTTCCCTCCTGGATAACCAGGGTCAGACGTGGGATGCGCATAGTTACTGCTCGGCAGTGCTCCAGTCCTGCAGTGCCAGTGGCAGTGCTCCATAATCACGTGATTATCGAGAACCCGCTTTTGCCAGGAGGAGAATTGTCAACGTCGTCCACCTCAAGCCCTCCAAATCTGTGAGTACCTCGCTAGATACATGCTTCCAAACGATTCTGCCACGTCGGACGAGTCCAACGCTATGCGATTCATTGCTTTTCGACCCTTGGATTTGATGGATGGGCTGGACGATGACCGGATGACCTTCGGATCCTGACAGGAGACTCAAACGCGAACCTCTGACTGACCAGCTTCCTCTAGTCCATCATGGCCATCAAGATTGTCAAAAAGCGCACCACTAAATTCAAGTCTGTTCCTCCGTGCTCGATATAATCGTCCATCTGAACGTTTTTTCAGGCGCCACCAGTCCGATCGTTACCACGGTGTTAAGGAGGCATGGAGGAAGCCCAAGGGAATTGACAATAGGGTCAGGCGCCGCTTCAAGGGCCAGACAGCCATGCCCAAAGTGAGTTGAAACAAGGTCATTGTAAATTTCGTCACTGAGTGTATGCTATCAGATTGGTTATGGCAGCAACCAGAAGGTCCGTTAATACTGGTATCTGTCGTCGTATGGCTTCAATAACTGCATTAGACACGCCATCTTCTTCCTAACGGCCTCAAGAAATTCCTGGTGAACAACGTCCGGGAAGTCGACCTCCTCCTCATGCATAACAAAAGCTTTGCCGCTGAGATCGCCCATGGTGTTTCAAGCCAAAAGCGCACATCGATTCTCGAGAGGTATGTTGGATCATCTTGATTATATTTTCTCGACTGGGTTTCACCTTGCTTTTTAATTAGGGCCAAGGTCCTGGGCATCAAGGTGACGAACCCTGCTGCCCGTCTGCGGTCAGAGGAGTAGACGATGGTTTCTGGTTTCTCGCATTTCATACACATGTAACACATATGCTGGAATATCCATCCACATGCGCCATTCGATTTCTAAGTCTGACTTCGATTCTTTTGCAACGTTATCCCATTTTGGTCATATCATAGACATCGACAATCTTTCACTCAAGCCAAGTACATACAACATCCTCATCATGTCTAGAAAGAAAGTTCACCACCTTACAAGGTCATTCGCATGCTTACACATCTATTTACAGCGTAAGAGACGTGAGGGCAGCATCGCATGCTGGTGATTGGTATCCCGCCGACGGTATGTTTCGTGCTCAACTATCATTATATGAGGATCGATTCTAATCCATCCTCAGGTCAACAGCTTGACTCTTCACTCTCAGAATGGCTGAACGCTGTGCAGCCAACCGATGAGCCATACCCCATCAGGGGATGCAAGGCAATCATCGCACCGTTCGTCCTCTTGGTTCTTTCGTGGTCAATCGTAAACTTTGATAAATCCACAGCCATGCCGGGTATGCTTACTCTGGGCCTGCGGCGGCTTGGGCCTACAAAAGCATCGACCCTACGAAAATGTAAAGTTCTTGGTCTATATTCCTTCCTTACAGACCTGAGCCATACCTCTAGCAAACGTGTCTTTATCTTTGGACCATCCCACCACTTTTATTTGGAAGGATGCGCTCTTTCATCCTGCAAGGAGTACGAGACTCCGATTGGCAACTTACCTTTGGATACCGAAAGTATGTATATGTGCCATCAACGACTTCTAGCCATTCAATGACCAACCGATGTAGCCATCGAGGAACTTCGGTCCACAGGCAGATTCGAATCAATGTCCATCAATGCTGATGAAGCTGAACACAGCATAGAGATGCATCTTCCCTATCTACGGAAGGTCTTTGAAGGGTATCAACATATTTTATTCGATTAATCTCCCACTAACACATGAAACGGTAGGAAAGACATTATCATCGTCCCCGTTCTTGTGGGTGCTATCTCGCGTGAGGCTGAAGCCACCTTTGGGTCTGTCCTTGCGCGGTATTTAGAGCAGGACGACACGTTCTGTGTTGTATCCAGTGATTTCTGCCACTGGTAAGCCCCACCGTGCTGCTATTGATACGGAGACGCGTTAATCATAAATTTCAGGGGGACCAGGTTTTCATACACGCATTATTATCCTGATGATCAGTCCCCCGCGGTCCACCTCTCACGTTCCGTGATGCCAGCGGCCTCCCGGCCCATACACGAGTCCATCAGGAAACTAGACCACGAGGCTATGCAGATACTGACAGTGCCACCCTCCTCTGCGGCGGATGCTCACGTCTCATTTGCGAAATACCTCACAAAGACCAAGAACACTATCTGTGGACGTCATCCTATCGGTGTTCTTCTCGGTGCCATTGCATTCCTGGAGAAAGAGCAGGGTATTAAACCCATTCTCACATGGGTGAGATATGAGCAAAGCAGCGCTTGCCTCACTATCAGAGACTCGAGTGTAAGCTACGCAAGTGCTTGGATTCGGTTCTAGGAAAGTCATCCTCGTATATGTACCAAGAAGTAAATGTACCATTGCCACATGTATTTATATCTTCCAAGAGATCTAAAGATTGCTAGAGAGGATCTGAGAACCAACGGGCTCATCTTGTTCTACGACAAGCTCTGTACCAGGGACACCTGGGTCTTCGACAACCTGTACATGGTTGAGATGAGCGTGCAAGATTACCGAAAGGAGTGATCTGTTGCTTACCTTGCCAGCCGCAATTTCTATATCCTCAAATCCCCACTCTCGCGAAGCGCCTTCTGCCAGATGGGCCCCATCCGCGAGGCGATGTGCTGTCCAAGCACCCAAAACATTCGGATTATCCGAGATTCGGTCGAACACTGAAAGTGAGCAGCATCCCACTCGGAGTGGGAGATTCCGTTCGCCCACCAGGCTTCTCGCCAGCGCGATCACTGTGGCTGCATGGCTCACGAAGAGAATGCGGGAGTGATTCCCCGGAAACTGGCGTTCTAATGCCACAGCGAAGGCTTGGAGGAACCCATCGATTCGCTCGTGGATCTCCTTGACGTCTTCGCCTTTGCGTGACGGGTACCACACGGACGACCACGAGGGGTCAATTTCTGGAAAGTACTGCTTGAGCGATTGTGCGGATCCTGGGCGCGGGTGCAGCCCCGTGCCAGGTACAACAGGCGAGTACCATTCTGCGACACCTGTAAATAGGAAGATAGGCGAACGATAACCGCGTAGGTGAGACAGAGACACGCTTACCGTGCTCGACGTAGATAGGAATGCCAAGCGCGATTGACACCGGCTGCGAGGTTTGCAGGCAACGATCTGGCGTATACGTTGTGAGCACTGGTCGAGCGACTAGGTGGATGTCATGAACTGACAATATGGCGACGAGAATATTGCCGTGGGCCGCTCTTCCTCTGGGAGAGATCCGAAGTATTCTCCAAGTTCACGAGCTTGGGTCTAGGAGTAAACCCATTCTAGCACCAGAAATATACGATACAAGAATTAAAATCAACCTCTCCGTAAGCTGCCAGAGGAGGATCACGAGGGAGGCCAGTCTTGCTCTGCCTGCGGTCGTTTGAGATGTAGGTAAGGGCCAATCGTCACTGAGGATCGCCTTTTGCATACCAGGTGGTAGTAACCCAGTTCAATCGAAAGCCTGCGAATTAGTGTTTGGCGAGTACCATGGGAGATTGGAAAGAGTGATAAATACCGTGTCGAGCAATGTAGATCTTTTCAAGCATCGTGTTAGTACTTGATTACTATGGGATGTATGAAGATGAGGTATGGTTGAGAATCGGATGAGCTTCGAGTCACAAGTTCACTATCGAGTGACCATCTTCAGTGCATCGTGTTTCTTGCATGGTTCTGCCAATGTTCGGTTGTGGCGCCAATATTAATATAGATCGTATATAAATTTCAGGAATTTACCTGCACACAGAAGAGGCATGGAAACCCTCCTGGATATAGAATACAATATACGTGGTGTCATGGATTTCATTTACGTATCATGCCAGTCGACATCAGGGAGGAAAGCAAGACAGATGGCATCGGGAGGAGGTAAATCGATTAGAATATAATGCAACGGATGAGCACTGAGCGATAGAACAACAGAACACTTGAAGCCCAAACCGCACGACACATTTACACTACCATAGGACTCGGTGAAGGTAGCTCAAGACAGGGAAGGGAAGGCGGTCTGGTCGTCGACGTTAACAACGGCGGAACCAGTCTGGCGACCTCCGCGGCCTCCTCCACGTCCACGGTTACCTCCGCGAGCTCTGTCGCCACCACGATCACCACCACGATCACCACCACGTCCACCGCGGCCGCGGCCGCCACGGTCAGGCCGTTCAAAGCGAGCCTCAATTTCGAGGTAGACCTTCTCTTCTTTCTTGGTACGAGCCTTGGGGGCGCTCTTGGTCTGTTGTTGTAAAGAAGTCGGCGGAAAGGTCAGCTGTGAATGCTTGTTTGCTTACCTTGCCGACGAAGTATGCATCTTCTTCATCTTTTTGAAGAGGAACAACATCCTTCCAGATGTTGGCATCCGCACCCTCGTTCGCTTGGCGGGTGCCTTCGAGCTTGGGAATGGCGGTCTCCTTCTCCTTCTGCTGGGCAAGGTACTGCTCGAGGGTCAAAGTGTTGTCCTCCTCCTCGGGCTCCCTCTCCCGACGAGGGCGGCCTTCAGCCTTGTCGCCCTCTGCAACAGGGGCGACATCAACAGGATCCGCGGCGGGGGCAGGTGTACCCCAATCGGCAGCCGGAGTGGAGTCAGCCCCCCATTCGTTGCCCTCGACAGCAGCATCGTTGGTTGCATCTTCTTCGTTCTTCAACTCGGTGTTACCATCGGCACCTCCCCAGGACTGTTGTATCTTTTTGTCCGAATCGCTGCATTTGAGGTAAATTTCAAAGTTTTTGACTTAATTGTTAAACTCACGTTTTTCCGGTCTGGCTGTGCTTGTCGAAAGGACGACGGCCACCCCTCGGGGGTCCACCTCGAGCACCTCGACCCCTGCCACGGTTCTCAACTGACGAATAATGGGTTAGATAGAACACGGGAAGAAAACAGCAAAAATGTGAATCTCACATTTCCTTTGACCCTCTGCAGCAACGGGCTCCTCTACACCGTTCTGGTTGGGATTGGAATCCTTGGGAGCAGGCTTGTTTGCACCACCCCTGGCGTAGTACTTTCCACCTCGAGCAGCGGGACCGCCCCTGGACTTCTGGCTTCCGCGGGCAGATGGAGCTAGAGGCGCCTCGGCAGCGGGGGCGGGAGCAGGGCTTGGGGGTCTGGAGGCACCTTCAGCTGTTGGACGCGAGAGATCGGTTATATCAGAAGAGATCAGATTAGAGAGAAGAAAGGCATACCATCCAAGAGGGCGAACGGGTTTTTAGTGGCCACCGACATGTTTGACGGGGCCCTTTTAATGGACAGTCAGTTACGAGTTTGGCTGGGGACCGTTGGAAGAATTTTTTATTTGGAAGTTGAGCCTCCGAGACGACGAGAGCAACAAGTCTGGTACTAGACCCCAAATTCCACTTCCGGGGTCCTACCAAGCCACGCGAGGTACTGTACAGTTTTACAATTCCGTATAAAGCCCCGCATTTTTCCGTTAGAGTTTCTCAACGCAAAATGCACAGGTTAGTTGTGTCCAAGGCATATGAACCGTTGACAAAGGCTAAAATTCATCATTCTAGCCGCTCAAAAGCATCTCGACGATGACTCGCCCGCCTGCATGCAGGACTGGAGTGGGTCGAGGACCTTGAGACCGTCATAGTTTGGCTGGAGAGGGATTCGCGATGGGACTTGGGTGCGGTGGGCTTGCTGTGCTCTTCGGAGTACGGACGGTGGACCCTTCGTGGTTGCCGCGTAGGCACTGTCGCAATGTCTCGTTGTACATATTACAAATTCTACTTTTTTTATTTTTCAATGTCACGTCACTGTGTGATCCTGTCACCCTTGTCGCCGCTGTTGTTGTCATTGTCCTTGTCATTGTTGTCGCCGTCTGCACCGTCGTCGCCGTCGTCGCCGTCGTCCTCGTTGTTGCTCGCCGCCAACGATGGCGTCCCGGCGTCTCGACATCTCTTCCTTGCTCTGCGATGATCAAGTCCCAGAACCCGTCGTGCTTGCCCCGCATCTCAGACATTCCGGCCAATCGTCGACGACGTCGTACATCCGTAATGCCCTGTCGCCCTCAATGTCACCCACCTTTCTTCCCCCGTCTCAGATGCTTCACTCCCACCGTCCATCGTCGTCCCACTCCCACTCTTCTCGTCATCGTCTCAGTCCTCCCTCCACCTCATATCCACTGCCACCTTTATCCATCTCCAATCCTCCTCAATTTCCATCCCCGATGTCTGCAATAGCACCCAAACTACCGTCTTCCGGCTTGGAGGCCCTCGCCCAAGCAGCAACAGAAGAGCGGCGGCGTATCAGCAGTGGCAGCTCTGCCGAATCTGGTATTCCACGACGTCCGAGTCCTCCCATCGACCAGCGCCATATTGCACAACTCCACCATCAGCCATCTTTCCGACAACACAATCCTCCGGACGATTATGTCCGTGCGCCCGTGCAGCACCATTCCCCAACCCTAAGTCCAGTTCAAACCATTCGAAGTCCAGTTCAACCCATGAATAGCCCTATCCAACCTATCCGCAGTCCTGTCTACTCACCACTCCTTCAACATCAGCCACTATCCCGTCACCGCGTTACCGACAGGCATCGCGTCCCACTTGAGGAGCCTCAGATTCGCCTGAGCCCTATCGACGATCTACATTATCGTCCACCTCAATCAGCCTTTTTCTCCTCGCAACCTCAACCGCAACCTTCTCGGCAGCAGCTGGAACACGAACATCGCTTGCAGCAGCAGCATGAGTTGCAGCGCCAACGACATCATCATGAGCAGCTTCTGCTTCAAGAGCAGCAGCAACAGCAGCTTGCTCGTGAGCGCCAAATTGTGTACACTGAAAGATCTGCTCCGCCTGCTCCTTCTCACCCGCACCGGGGACCATCTATGCCCTTGCATGTTGAGGTTCCAGCTCAGTCTCATCATCGTCCTCTTCCCATTCCATCCTCTCATACTGGCGGACGCAAGTCGGATCCGGGCCAGATTCACCGCGTCATAACTCCAATCCATGCCGACCCTATTCTGCCCCTGTCCATGCACCTATCTCCTGAGCCAATATCTGCAGGCGAGAGTTCATTGCATCCGAGCAAGAAGCGGAGATACTCCGACTCACCCGTCCATTCAATATCTACAGAAGAGAAGGAACATCTTCATCGTGAGCGGGAGAAGATGGTGACAGGAGGTCTTGGGTACGGACGACCTGACCCGGTTGTCAATACAAACGCAGCTGGTCCTAGAAGACCCGGGTCAGGCCATGGCCAAGGTCGGAAGCATCTAGGATTAGTGGAGCTCATCACTCCAGATCATGAAGGAGAGCGCATCCACGTTGCGAGTGGTGGTTTATCGGCAGTGGAAACTGCGCGAGAGGGATATGGTCTGCTCAGTCCTCATGGCAGGCGGTCTCCTCCTGGTAGTCAATCAGGCCGAGCTCGAGCGGCGAAGAAATCAGAAGAGGTAGAGCACACCTTGCTTGACCTAGTATCACAGGTCGATTCTGACAGGATACGGGTACAGGAGAAGGAGGAGAGGAAGAGGCCGCAATTTCGGCCCGTGCCCGACGACCCCACAGTTTCGGAATCTGCAACTTCCAAACCCAAGGTACGACCTGCACCACCACCACCACCACCACCACCACCCAAGATCCGGGAAGAGGATGCGCATGAATGGTTCCTGGAACATTTTGATGACTATAATGCACCCACTGCCTCCCAGCATCCCCATCCCCATGAGTCGCCAACCCCGCTTGCCACCGCCTCCCTCGTTCATGCTACCCGTTGTGTGTCTGGAAGCCCCGCACCCAAGAAGCAGACGCCCACACCCACGACGATGCCAGAGGCGGCAGTCGCTCTCGAGCAGGAATTGGAGGAACTAGTTGATCCTCCGGAACATGCCAGTAAGGTCGAGCCCGACATGGATATGGATGTGGATCTTGCCGTGACTGAGCTTGTTGTGGAGACGCTGGAAGCAGATAACGCCAAGGTTGAAGAGGTGGGGATGGAAGTGGACGTCGAAGATGAGCTGCTGAGTTTGGTGGATGACCGGCCTGCCGTACGTCGATTTACTCCCAAGTCAGCTACCCCTGGTCCATCGACAACGAAACAGCCGGTGCCCCCGCCGCGAGCTGACCTGAATGGTGCTAGACACGCCTCGCCTTCTGCCATGTCTGCAGTATCCGCTCCATCCCCTGTCGGATTTCTTCCTCCTGCCGTGAGACCGTCATCTACGCGGCCTACGTCCGAGCGTGGATCGATGCCTCCGCCAGCCTCCATCGCTCCTGGACGAGCAGGTAGTGTAACTGGCGCTGCGCCAGCGACCAAGAAGAAGAAGGATGGGTCATCAAAAGTGTGTCTTGCTACTCTCGATGGCAACCACCCAGTACTGATGATCTGCTATCTGCATAGCCCGGCCCAAAGCCCAAGGTCTCTGAGGTTGCAACAGCAACGACTAAAGCCCGAACCAAACCTGGTCCGAAGCCGAAGCCTAAAAACGCAGATGCGTTATCCGCCACTGCGGCTAAGCCCAAAGGTGCAGCAGGCTCTAAAAAGCCTGCTGGGTCTCGGTCGCGGTCTACGTCCGTCATGCCAAGTGGATCTGCTGGCCCTGAAGGCAGCGAGACGAAGGCGGAAAAACAGGAGGAGGAGGAAGAATCTGAACGTGAGGACGACAAGTTGTATTGTGTGTGCAAGACAAAATATGATGAGGACCGGTTTATGATTGCTTGTGACCGGTGAGTCGTTTCTTCGTTTACGTGGAAACTTGACATGATGTATAGTTGGATAGGTGTGATGACTGGTATCATACTCAATGTGTGAACATGCCTGATTTCGAACTTGATCTTGTAGATCAGTTCATTTGTCCACCGTGCATCCAGAGTAAGGATATTTCTTTTCGGACCGTTTATCGTTTTGATAACATTTTCCATAGAAAATGCACACCTCTCACTCCGGACGACATACAAGCTTCGCTGTCTGTATGGGCTCCGGCATCCAGATCCTTCGTCTCAGAAGGCATGCCACCGGCCTGCCCGCGGCGCATTCTCGAAGTACTGCTCAGACGAATGCGGTGTCAAATACATGCAGTCGCGTGCCGATGCATGGGCGAAAAAGGGCGGGAAGAAAGAGAAACTCTGGGAGACCGTCAAGGATGCTGAGAAGCGAGAGGGAGTCGTGATTTGCGCGGAAGATCAAAACGGCATCAAGATGGAAGTTGAGGCGTGTAAAGATGAGAAGGAAAAGGCACTCAGACAGAAAAAGGGGAAAATTGAACGAGAGGTCGAAAGATTGAACGGACTTCTTGACAACGTCGTGAAGCTGCGCGAGGAGATTAAGAAGGGCATGGAGGGTGTTATTTGGCGGGAAAAGTTGCTGGAACTGGCAACTGAGAGAGCGGAACAAGTCGGTGAATGTGGGTGGGACCAACGCCTCTGCTTCGGTGATGAAGAGTGGGCAGACGTTGGAGCGGGTGTCCTTGAGAGTTACGAGGAAGTGAAAATGGAGCAAGGCGAAGGGACTGCCGAGAGTGAGGGGGAGTGGTGGTGCCCCGGGAAGAAGACGTGCGATCGCCATGCTGGGTAAGTCCTTCAGCTTTGCCAATGCTCGCTTTGTGATTTGAAGCTCTTGCACCATCAGTTGGCAGAATGTCCGATACAGAGATGTCTGCAAGGAAAAGGAAAAGAAAGAAGACGCTCTGTCTAACCTTACAACACGGGAACGCGAGATTCGCAAACGCATTGAGGACATTCTTGATCCTCACGGACGCAACTGCAACGACCCATCTACTAAATCGCCGCTCAAGGCTTCTAATGCCAAACTATACATTAGCCACTCGAAAGGGAAAGTGAATGGTGACACGACTAAGAAGGGCAAAAAACGCAAAGCACCTTCATAATATGTGTATCTAATTTCTTCCCTTCTAGGACTGCTTTTTGGGCCATACATACATACATGTGTAGTCTTCTTCGCTTTGAAGTTTTTGCTCTTGCTCATTTTGTATACTCTTCAACTTCGTCCTGTTCTGTAGCACGTTATGCATTTTCGTTGGAAATCAATTGATTTCAGTGCTGTGTACAGTCACGGTCTGTGGCAGCATGATGTAAGTATAACAGTAGTACAATATAGTCCAGATCTCCCTCTAAGGCAATAATGAATCTGCCTGTGTAGTCCACCGACTGGCGGTGTTATCACTACGTCGTGCGCTCCAAAGGGCAGTAATCCGGAACGCTAATACCCGTCCCCCTCGCCTCCTTCCTTGCAGAATCCCTTCTTCTCGAAAAGGATCTGGGACTTGCTCTCTTCGCGTTGTTTCTTAGCCTCGGCATCATTCTTGTGGTAAGGTTCCAGAACGTGCCAATCCACTTGTTGCAAGGAAATGTCGTCCTCCCTGTCAAGGTCCTATGTGGAAGAATCAGCGTAGTCAGCACAGGGGTGGTGGCGCGACGCACGATTTCGCCTAGAAGAACAACGTTTTCACCACGAATGAGATAAAGGCCCCGCCAGCTCTCAGCAAAGGCATTCCCGTGATATATCCGTTCCACGGTGTCTTCCAAGACAAGATTCGCTGGGGAGGATAGTCAACAACGGCTTGATGCATGACAATATGGACTCACCGAATTGATCATATGAACGTAGGACTCCGTGTAGTTTTCGGCCATCCCGTAGTATGACTAGCATCTTCCCTAGGCAAAATCGAGCAAGAAAGAAAGGAATACATGTCAAGGCATAAGTAGGGAGACGGACGTGCTCAGGACGTGGGTTTCATTTGACTTGAGGTAGACGTACTGTCCACGCAATCCACCAGAGACCCCGAGGTTGTAAAAGGGATCAGAGAGTCCATGTTGCTGGACGCGGCGAAAGGGAAGACGAATCTGTGGAGGAACTGGCCCAAAGAAACTCATAGAATTTGTTTGCTTCGGAGTAGGAAGGCAAATATACACTAAAAGTATAAAAGAAACGCTGGAAGCAGGATTTGAACCTACGCGGTGAAACACCAAGTGATAGTTGAGAATTCAAATCACTCGCCTTAACGACTCGGCCATTCCAGCTTATGACATCCGTATCCACATAGGAAAACAACAATACATGTTAAGATTCCATCTAACTATTATCTACTGCCTTGATATTGAAAGGTCACTAACGACGCTCATCGGGGGCAGAGTGCTGGTGAGGGAATGCCGCGTATTACTATCAAGCGTAGGGCCCCATCATACCAAGGCTGCTGGGAGGACGCGGAGTAGGGGATTTCTAATCATAACGACGTGGTCTGCGCTGGGTATTCCCATTGCCCTGGTTCTGGCTTTTCTTCCAATGGCTCCCATCTATAACTTAGAAATCAACGACATAATTCCGGTAAGCACAGGATGTATAACGCACGCTTTCCACTGGACCACCTTTGCGGCCAGTTTCAGCTCATCCGACGCGATATCCAACGACTCCTCTATCTGGCCCTCATCTAACTGCTTCTCCACGGTTGAAATGTCCCCATTTGCACCCTGCACGATTTTGAGTTTGCGAAGAGTGAGTGCCTCGACGCCTTGTCGGTAAACGGAAGACAGAGGTATGGAGGAGAGCACGGCAAGAGTTGACTCGTAGGTTTTTGTGAGCTCAGGGAGGGGATTTGGGTGAACAGCAAGGCCAGTGAGGCCCGTGGACCGTTTAAGAACCTGAGCGAGAGGACGAGTAATGCGGAACATATGAGTGCTAGCGATGGCGTTGAGGCGGAGAGAATAGGTTTGCTTGCGGAGTCTGAATTACCAAGTTCGTCTCTACTACCATGGCTGCATTGGCGTTCAGTGCCCTGCCGTCCTTTCGACATTCCCTGGCCTCGACGTCGCGCACAGTGTACAGCACACTGTTTGCAGCGTCATCGCTTCCCGCCTGGACGACCCCTGCTTGGACGACCCGTCCACTCAAATCTCTACTTGAACTCATACCCCCATTCCTTCTCGCCGTTCCCAAGTCCAAGATCTCACATTCGCGAAAATCTATGCGTAGTGCCAACAAGGGACTAAAGGATAAACAAAGTTGGTATTCTCGTGTTCGCACATACACCTCCCACTTATCTTCTCCAACAGACATCGTCAACTGCCCGGCGTGTGGCTCACCAAAACTTGCGCACCACCTGTGCCAAAACTGCTACAACTTTCTCAGTCGGATGTGGAAGTCAAAAAGGAAAGGCGGGGATATTCCTGATATGTCATGATTGTATGTTGTGCTGTCTCATGCTCCTGTCCACGTTCTTTGAACGAGTCCTGACCCAGACCTTATAAACCTCTATTTCATGGCGCACGTATCGGAATACTTAGCCTTGCATTCAACTTGCATTACCTATAATTCCTGTCACTCTATATTGTATACACGTGACCATTAGAGAAGTGCCTTCCGAAAGCGATCGGGACGGGCAAGCCGCACACTGGGAAACTATGGTAAGTATGTTTGTATGTGAGTTCCTCACCTACGGAAATGGGGAGCTTGCCTTATCCAAGTAGTAAGGTATCCATTAAA
>JABCKH010007625.1:0-108350 GCA_018851285.1 Lyophyllum semitale | reverse complement strand
CAAACTTTATACTCCGACCTATAGCCGACTACGTATGTTTTTTTCGGAGGGGCCTATCGATATGAATCCTGCTGTAAACGCCGCACGAATTTTTTTATTACTTTGCCATGTTGTGAAGGATCGTCGATCATTATTACTATAAGTGGAAAACTGCACTTGAGATAAGGTTAGGGTTATGTATGGGTCCCATAATACACCTTGCACTTGACTATCACTATACCCTGCTATGAATGGCGTGCGCAGGCTACTCGGGGCTGCCACAACCTCCACCAGCTCGTCGCCGCCGTCTGCCACGGTGGACTCGCCCACTGCCCCGCTCTCATTCAATTTGAAAGGCATGAATGGCCCCTCGTGGCCACCACCATCCCCGACCACAGCAACCCCTCCCACGCCCGCCCTCACCCTCAAGAAAGATCTCACCAAGCAGCGACTTGAGTCTACCCCACCTCCAGATGCTGAACCCGCCTCCGACCTCGCCTTTCGTCAATCTGCCGGCTCCTCTTCTTCACCACGGGTGCTACCCAACCGCCTGGTGCTCCGATCGGGGGCGCAGTCCCAGTCTCTCTCTGATGCTGATTGGAAACGGAGCTCTGGTGGAAGCAGCTCGTCTGGGACGACGACGACGACGACCCGTGATCAACTCCTCCTAAGTCTCTTGGCGTCCCAGGCCGTCGTTGATAGCCGCGACTTTCAGATTCTAAGTTCGGAAGAAATTGACGAACTGACCAAGGTACGTCCTATCTCCAAGGCCTTAATTCATCAGCTGTTTATTCTAACTCTATGTAGGAACACCAACTTTTGGCCTCCCGCCTCGAAGCCATGTCCAGGAAGCTAACCCTTGAGACCAAGATCCGCGACGCAGCCGTCTCCCTCTCCAAAGTGAATGCTGCCCACAAGAAGGTATCCAAGCAAACCGACGAGCAGCTCGAGGCCGCCAACCGCCGCGTGGACGCCGCACAGCGAGACCTTTGGCGGGTCTCGGAGCGTGCACACGAGGTGCAGCGGCGGTTGCTTGAGCACCGGGCAGGGGTGCTCTCGTACTCAGTGAGAAGTATGGAGAAGAAGATTGCTGGGGGCGGGGCCGGGGAGGACTCGGGGTACGACTCGTCGAACCGGAGCACGCTGATGAGCCCGACGACGTCGAGCATGACAGGCGTCTCTGCGTCTTCTGCCAAGGCACGTTTTGACGGCCCACATCTCTTTGCGGGGCACGCAGACACCATCGTTCCGCGGCGTCAGCTCTCAAGCGAAGCGGCTGCGGCGGAGATTGCGGCATTAGAGAGGAAGCTGAAGGCGGCGACGGTGTCGTTGACGGCTGCGGGGAAGAAGCAGGCGGAAATGACGAGGGAGCTGTCGATGATAAGGCTGGAGAAGGACGAGGTGGAGACGCGCATGGGGATGGACTTGCAGAGTGCGGAGGAGACCATCAATGCGCTCGAGAAGGAGCTCCCGAAGCTTGAGGGGTTGGATGCTGAGGTGCAGGAACTGCAGGAGGAGAAAAGGGCTTGGGGGGAGGACAGAATGAGGTTGCAGGAACAGGCGCAGGCGCTGAGGGCAAGATTAGAGGAAATGGAGACGACTAGAGGAGGGCTTGCGGCTGGGTCAGCTAAGGAGCTGGAGCAAAGTCGAAAGATAATGCAGGAAAAGGAGGAGGAGATCCGACGAATAACGGCCCAATGGAATGCAGAAAGGGAAGTATGGGAGCGGCAGAAGGCTGAAGCGGAGGACGAGAAGCTGGAGGACCTGGCTCTGTTGCAGCATGAGATGGACAGGCAACGCGATGAGGACGAGCGAGCCTTGCAACGAGCCCACGGAGAACTGGACGCAGGACTGGATGCATTACGGACGTTGGTGAAGCAACACGGGATCGTCTTGTTCTCGCGAGACTCATCTCTGCAAGGGCTCCTCTCCTCCATCGGAACGCACCTCGAGACTGTGCACAATAAGTTGGAATCACATACGCGTGCCGAGAATGAGTGGGAAACCGCGCGGAGGAGGCTCGAAGACGACGTCCGCAGTGGTCTAGACAAGCGCGAGGCGCTCGCCCGTGATCTCGAAAATGCGCGTTATGAACGAGATGGGGCCCGAAACGAGATCCACGCCAGTGTCACGAAAGAAGCGAGCAGCCCGAAATTATCCTTCTCTCCCTCCCCAGACTCGTTCGGACGTATCACACAAGTCCTCGCGCCCATCTGGAGTATCCTCCCGTCGCCTGAAGCACGCGCCGCGAAATTTAACCACTCGCGGCAGTACCGCATGGGCTCGCCGACGCAGTCACAGAACGGCGGGTCGCCGAAGCCCGTCGCATCGCTGTCGGAGCTTGATGTGCGTGCGCTCAAGTCGCTGTACGACACGACGCGGCAGCCGATGTCGCCTGTCATTAGCGGGGGCGAGTTCTCTCTCGAGGCGTTCGTGGCGCGGGTGCAGGCGCTCATCCAGGACGATCGCGCGCTGATCGAGCGGCTGCTAAGGTTTGCGCAGGCGCATGATCTGCTCAAGAAGAATGCGGAGCGGGCGCAGAAGCTCGCGCAGGAGGGCAATGCTGCGCTGGAGACGTACCAGAAACAGGTCCGGACGCTGGAGGAGCGGAATATGACTATGGCTGCGAAGCAAGCTACGATGTAGTGTCCCTGCATTTTGTGTGTTTTGGTTTGGTACTGACTTTTTCGTTCGGATGCATAGGTTGGAAGAGGTGCAGCAGCTTCAGAGTATATTGGAACGCATTGAAAATGAGAAGCGGGAGGTAGAGATGCTAGCTGCGGAGCAGGCGGAGACGTGTAGGCAGTTGACGGAGGCCAACAATACCCTGAGCGCTCGGACACTTACACTTGCGGAAGAGGCGGCGTCTGCACCTGAGATGGTACGGAAGCAGTTCGAAGCGCAACTATCGGAGACACGGGCGGCGCTCCAGGCGGCCGAAGCCGAGGTGGAGGCAATGCGGACGTCCGAACAGTCGCAGAAGATCGCATTGCTCGACGAGTTAAACTCTATGCAGACGGAAAATGGACAATTGAGAGCACAGTTGCGGGCTCGAAAGTAACCGTGGGTTCAGGAGTGCATTTATTCACTTTCACTGCTTTATACCGCTTTCTTGATTTTTGATATACCTCCAATGTACTTTTATCTGCATGCAAAACTTTGGGCCCAGCGTTGAATGTTAGACCGTTCTTCGACTAGTTAGACGGTGTAAAATATTTCAGTACCAATCCACACACAACAACCCCCGGCGGGATTCGAACCCGCAACCTCCAGATTATATTACTAGGATAGAAGTCTGACGTCATAACCATTAGACAACGGGGGCTTACAGAAGGACAGGAAGCCGACCTTTAACAGAATTGCCGCTATGTTGATATGTAAGTAATAATAGATAAGATAAGATTGATCGCAGAAATTTGTGACTGCAGGCACCCACGTTGTCTTCAACCACGCTGACCTCAAATGTCGGAAACGCCCTCTGTTGCAGAGGATACTACCAAGCTAACAAATCCTATTACCGCCTTCTCCCTGGAAACTATTCTGAGTGACAACCATGACACTGTCGAGCACCCTGGGACGAGGAGCGACGGAGTAAGCCCCACCGGCTGGGACGAGGAAGTACCTGAAAAGGATGTTGTCGAGGGCTTTTGCGTTGAGTGCGAAGGTGAGCTTCGGTCTACTGCAAGCTATTCAGCGTGACTAATGCTATACTATCGATGGTCGGAAGATCAGCCGGCTCAAGTATTGTGTGAGACGTGCTCTGATACGTACTGCGAAGTCTGTTTTGCTGCGCAACATAGAAAAGGCTCGAGGAAGCGACACGCTGTCAAACCCCTTGCTGGACAAACACAGAAGAAGGCGAAGACTAATGGTGCTCCGGCTTCGACTGACGCCACGAATCTCTCGGTAAACCTTCTCAGGCATGACCCTATATTTGCATGACTAAGCGTATTGCTAGATGGATGTGGAGGAAAATGGTGCCAACGATGAGTCTGATGATGAGGAATGGGAACGTGTTGTTGTCGGGCCATCTAGCGAGGTGTTGGGTGCTCAACCTGCTGTCGGCGCAAAGGTCGGAGAGTGGTTCATTGAACGCGCCAAGTACATCCCCCTACGCCTGACACTCATCGAGCGGAAATATCTTCGCCTGTTGGAGGCTGCTCTCAACGTATCCGAGTACACCGACAAGATCGATACTATCGGCTTTGGGCTCTCTAAAGCAAAGAGAATTGTACAGCAGATCCGAGAACTCTGCGCTATCATGTCTGGCTTGCTTCTTGCTGCCGATTATAAGCAAGGCCAGGATCTGTTTACGGACCGTGACTTCGAAGCCAATGCAGAATTTTACCAGCAGATCTTCGAGCTGGGACGCAGGCATAAAATCATGAATCCCGACAAAATGCGGACTACTTATGGAAAACTTATATACCTTCTACAGGTCGGCTCAGTCTTTTTACATTGTAACTCCTCTTATTCTAATTTTCCATACAGGATAGCCAAACGCCAGAAGTCAAAGACCTCCTTAGTTTCTCCTGCATCCGCACTATCAAAACCGTGTATGCAGTTCTGGAAGAGCACGATGCCGTTGAGCTGCTTCGAGATGATCTTATCACTGTCGCTACCAAGGAGATTTACTCTGAGGGCCGGCCCCGGCGGGACGTTCAAAAAGACATCAAAAGCAAGGAACGTGCCATCGAGACACTTGCAGCACGTTACGAGCGCCAAGGGCTCTCTCAAGACAAGGTTCGCCAATGTCTGTACTCGATCGGCGACAACCACGCCTTCCTGCGAGCCAATCGTGATCCCTGCGAACGGATGATTGGCTATCTGAAAGAACATTTCCATCCGACGCAGGCAAAGGACAACAAAACGAGTCTCGCCATTCGGAGTGGCAGGGGTGGTGCAAGGCTGTCCCACGATCATGGGAAGCAGTATTCTTACGTTCTCCAGAGCTTGACGCTCTGGAGGGAGATATTGCATGGTGAGACTTAAACCCCGACAAAATTCTGTCGAAGCTTACGCCACCTTTACCTAGATATGTTCCATCTCTGGTCACTGGCGGAGCAAGATTTGCTGGCTGAGAATGTCCCATACCGCCTGCGTGACACCGGGCAGGGCTTGAACCGCGTCCAAGCAGCGCCCAAAACATCCCGCATGATGCACACCATCCTCCACAAAGCCCAAACGAGCGTCGGTACCTGGATCGGGTCTAGCGTTATCCACATGGGCGACCACAACGTCCCCAATGCTCTGATGTTCATCGACAAGTATACCCAGATCTACCGCATCCTTCTCCCCATCTGCAACACTCTTTCACAAATACCATCGCTCGCGGCGAAGCCCGCTCTGCGGTCATACATTGACGACGAATTCGGATCGACGGAGAACCTAATTCGGGAAATTTTAGGCGATTTCTTCAGGCATGGTTTCGATGGCTCTGGCGCAGACAACTTCTTCGATGCTGGTAGCTGCATAGATGGCAGGTTGACGAGCGCCTGGAATTGGTGTGCGTCGCTTGAGAAGAAGCGGTACTTCCCTGTCTTTTTGCTGACAGGTATGTGTGTCATGCCTGACAAAAAGGCACCCATAGCTGACTCTTCCATAGGATTCGTTGGGTTTGATGGTGAATGGTAACACGACAGCCAGCACATAGATTTCATAAAAAATTGCATTGTCACATGGATATAGACTTTCGATCACCCCCTCATGACTGAAAATTAACATGGCACTTTTCCTCCTTTCGACTCGGAAACCACGACTGGCGAAGCAAGTGACCTATCGCTGGCAACCTCGTAGTAATATGGTTCAAGGCTTACGCAAGAAAGACCAACACAAAGCTTCAGAATACATGACAGCTTCGTCCACACGTCGTAAATGACGGTTCAAGGCTTATACAGAAAAGTCCGCAGAGAACCAAGCTTCGTGCGCTAAGCACGTCTGTAGCCTCACATAGAGTACTACGTGATCATGTATATGCAGAAGTAAAATATTATTTCAGAAGTACACGGTGTAACAAGCGACCGAGATCACAGTCTGCAGGGTATCACTGATCAAACATATGAGGTTAGTCTCGATGATCATCCCCAAGCCTCAAGACGGCTTACCAGAGTAGGTTGAGAGTAGGCTAGATAGTTATGGATGAACATCTTCCCTTCAGTGGGTGCAGATGCAAACTTGGTCTTATAAATCAAAGAGATCTAGTCAAGAATCGCTAAGAAAGTTGACTAAAAGACGTACTAGAATCGCAGTGCCCGCCGTGGAAGCTCTGACCCTGGGCAATGCAGCTGGCTGAGCAAGCAGCGTCACCCGCGCCCCATATAGAACCGAGCTAGCAGGTGAGTTGGGCCTTGTCAGCCGCGGGTACAGCCAGAATGGCTGGGGAGGACGATGAGAGCGAGGACTTGAGCGAAGAGAGCGCGGAATTGCATTGTAGTTGGTGTTGAGTGCTGCTTGGTAGTTCTGCGTCTTAGGGTTGTTTGGTGAAGCTCGATGCCAGAAAAGACGCACCTTTATACTCCATCGGCACCCATAGACCTGTTGCATCATTTCCCTTGGGCTCTGCCATTACTCGGTCCACTACTCGTTCAGAGTCAACACATGGATACTTTGTTAGGCATTATTTGACATGAATCTTATTGGATGAAACACAGAGGAAGGGCCTTAGACAGGAAACTGAGAAGTGGAGCTGCAACCAGTGCAAAACATAGCAACATGATGAAGTAAGCATTTTCGCAGATTGACAGTTGAGCGCCTATATCAATCGAAGCTAGTGCAGCGGCGAGAGACAACGGTTGTACTTCCAAGGAGAAACCCGCGGTAAGCATCTCGAGATGTTCGACACTCTCCACTGAGGCTGTTTCAAGTGAGCCCAACCGTCGTCTTGAAGGGTGGCGTACAAAATGATCATAGCCAATTTGAGCATTATGAAATTCAATGATTGCATGCTCGGACGCTTCTGCTTGACAGTAATCACGTTAAAAACATAGGTCAAGATCGACACTCATCTGCCCAAAGTGGTTGCAATTTCGATCTCGATCTGCCGGACGCTGGGGATGGATCTGGCACATACATAGATGTCCTGCAACAACGTCATTATCGTTAACACGAAGTGTCAAAGTAGTATGTATGAGAAATTATACAGGGCTTGCGAGGTGACAAAATGACATCCGCAGTTTCCAAAGGTTCCCGAAGTCAACGTGCATGCTGAAATATCCCTTTAAAGATGTGTGGGCGGCACTAGAAATTTGATTTAGGAGGAGTGGAGTCTCTTGCGAGGCAATATATGGATCATAGGTGCCCGGGGAATGGTGTGATGGACAAGTGATGATTCAGAAGTTCGCGCCGGGCCGCCTTAGGCTTGTAGTTCGGCAAGATCACATGACCGTGTTTATTGAATCTCGCCGCATTGCCCGCCGCTTTTCCCTCTTCTTACTGCATCCAAGCTTAAATAGTAATTGCCTTTCAAAATCATGCGTTTCCTCCATCCAACTACTGCATTTCTCGCCTCCTCCTCCTTGGCGTCCAGCCTTGCCCCCTTGACGCCTCCTCCCAGTACTCCCACTTCGATCCCTATCCCCTCAAGCTCGCCTTTTCACCAGAACACGCCCCAGGTGTTTTCTGCTCGAGTGACCTACGGCGACTTTGAAGATAGAATGGCCCACGACAGCCCCATCTTTCGAAGACGCTTCAGGCTTAGCGATCGTCTTTCCATGCCCGAGAACCTGGCTAACATCCGCATTGTTGCTGGTAAATCTTTGAAGGTGATCAGAGACGAGTTAAAGGACTTTGTGACTTCATTCGACCCTGTTTCCGTTGTGAACGTTGCACTCCGAGCTGCTGTTCGTGTTCTCACTCCTGGCTGTTCGCTCCTTGACCCCCCTTCGATGGAACGGATCACGGACGACCTCGTCGGCGTTATGTTCGCCCAAGATAGGCTTAGGGACGGGCTGAAGCTCACACTCCCGCTTCCCCAGTCTCTCAATACCGCCACGGTGGACAGCTTGGCCGTCCCTTCCACATTTATCTTGCGAATTCCTACCCTCCTGGATGTCAAGTATGGGCTCAAGTACTTCATTGTACACTTGGATTTCTCCGCTGTTGCGACACTCGGTGTACGTTTCGCCCTGGCCCACCTCGATCCAGGTGGATTGTTCGACACTTACGGCACAATGCAAATACTCGACAATCTCCTCGACACCCTTGGTCGCCTTCATCGCAAGCCATTCCACAATGTCGGAGAAATCATGCTGTCCCTCAATTCTACATTTCCTTTTTTGGGTTTGTCGTCTTTACTGGACGTCCCCCTCCGATCCGTCCCCGCCCTACTACCCGCCCGAAAACCGGTTGGCTATGCGCGTCCACCCACGCCGAGTGTAACCGATCAATCCTCACCTATCTCTCCCGTCTATCCGCCTGTTCCAGGACCGGTTGGCTATACGCGTCCACTCACACAGAGTCATACCGTCCGACTTTCGCCCATCTACTCGAATGCTCCCGGTCTAGAAAAGGTTGATAGACAACCCAACCCCGTCAACCCTCGTCCAACGGCGATCGGCAACTACGTCATCGAGCAATACTCGTCGAAAAGCAACTGCCGCAATATTTTGTGCGTTGTTATCGCGATTTCCGCTGGCGCTGGTCTTGCTATTCTGTCCAGAACCACAGCCCTCGCCGCTCCATACTTGAGCGACGTTCCGGATGCAGAGCAAGCCAAACAGGACTTGATCGAGTTTCATGCTTTGCAGGGCGTCTGTCGGCTTTCCGCGGAGCGTCGGCGGGCACTATGGATAACACTTTCTAATACCGTACCCTCCGAAACCGCTATCCTCAAGTCGGACTACAAATTCCCGATCGCTGATGATCTGGATGACGAGGAAACGGAAGCGCGCATCATGGAGCTCTTCTTTTGGTTATCCTCGGAGCGTCGACAAGAGTTTCTCTCTCTATTAGCTTGGGATTATCGGAACGCCATCCCCTCCCCAGGACTTTTTCAAGAATGAAATTTCCCTGGTTCTTAGAATCGGCTCGAAGGAACGCAGCACGCGCTGGTGTCGAACTCAGGATGTCGAATGCTGACGAGCACGATGACATCCTACGCTTTCAACGCTCAGACTACCTGCTATACTTCGACTTCGATCCTTGTTCCTCATCAGTACCACTTCCTGGCACATGCCGTCCTGCCCCAAGTACGTGCCTCACTGTGGGCTGATACTACCATACTGATCGTATATCTATCCAGTCGAAGCTTGGTGGCTGTGACGCTGACTGGTTCCAGAACGCAGTTACCGAGCTCGTCAATGAGTACCGGCCTTAAGTTCCCGCTTGCTGTCTCTTCCAAATGTCTCTTCTTTTATCACGGATCATCAAAGCACGTTTCTCAGCTCAATTCTGCCAGATTTTATGAACCGAACTTTCCGTCTTCTCCCTGACTTTCACTTCTCTCGCGGACGTATTTCTCAGCCTAAGCCAATCTATCGACTGCTTGCAAAATAAAACGAAGTCCTTTCCGATTGCTATATGATCCTTATCTCTTTCATCACGGATTCTTCAATGCGATTCCTCAGCCAAAGTTACTCCATGGATTTCTGGCAAGATTGTATAACGAAGCCAACTTCCGTCCCTGCCCCGGTTTCCCGACAATCAGCCCAACATCTACACAATATTCATCACAAATGTTGCATTCCATGAGTCGTGTACTTATGTATATTCATTTATGGAAGATTGGAGAAAAACAGGGCGCTCATCAGCTTGATGCTTGGAATGACCTTCAAATTGTGAAAATGTGAAGAACGACGTGTTTCTATTTCCCAAGGAACGATACTCTGCACGATCAAACTGTGATCTGTGGTTGGCCAAGCCCAGCTTGTCGCTTCGCACTCATGACAACGTCTAGAACACCACTTAGACCCGACTTCCATGCTAGTAGCCGCTTCTCAAGAACTTCCCATTGCTCCTTTTCGAATGTCCGAGCTGTCGCCCGTGTGATGTGTAGGCTCTGCGTCGTTTGTGAGAGTTTACCCCATACCAACCCTGCTCGGATGACTAGAGATTTTTTTGATCAGAACTTAGGTATGAAGGAGTAGAAAGAGATATCACCATCGATACCCCACTTTTCTACATGTTGAGAATCTACTTGGAGTGCCTCTGCAACTTTTGAGTAGGGAAGATCGCGGCCTACGTGTTGGAATGCAAGCGATGCAAGTGTGAGAAGTCGGATTTTACGCTCGAGCTCCGTGCGGTCCAGCTCTGTGGCATATCACGTTAATTATGTCCAACCCCATGCAGGATTCAAACGTACTGTGTTTCTCAAGCACGTCTGGATGTGATGCTTCCCAAGCCTTGAACTCTGGGAGACCGCTGTTGAGGAATATTTGGAGGAGGGAGTAGAGTTCGTGGTCTTTTATCGCAAGAATCGCGTCAAGTTTGAAGAGCGGGTCGAAGTCGAAGATGGTAGGAAGGCGGAGGGCAGTCGCTATCAGGCCGACAGCACCGTCCTGAGCAGCCTGAGACGTCGAAGGCAATGCACGAATGTATAGCCGTTCATATTCATATGCATTTTCTCTGAGGAAGCCAATAAGCGAGGCAATCGGAGATAATATTAATATGGACGAACGGCTGCGACATCGTCTCGTACGCTCCAGAGATAGTTTTGAGGAATGCGGCCTTGTCGAGCTGAGGAATTTCCCATTCGGATAACCACTTTTCAACGTTGGCGCGGGTGATTTGTAGGATGTCGAGGTCGCCATTAAAACTTGCCATCTGCACGAGGGCACTGTACACCATAGGACGTAGTGACGACGATCGTTCGATGGCGTTGAACAGATTTGATAGGCTGTAATACAGTTGGTCAAAGTTGGTCAGTATAAGAGGAATAATTATCGCACATGCGGTATTTGATGAACTTTTGTTGTTCGACGTGATGCGTGAAGAGTTGTATGAAGGCATTCACGTAGATTTTTGTGTCGGACCCCTCGGATGAATGCAGAGCAAACAAGTGAGAGAATAGCAGGTTAAAGAAACCCTCGATCTCTGACCAATCGATCAGAAGAGAACAAAATCAGACAGGTGAAACACACCTTTGTCCGTCCCATCTCCAAGACTTTTCACCTCCACCGCTACCATTTGGAATATATTCCGCTTTCGTTCTACATCTTCTTCTAATGGTGTCTGCCCTTCAGCTGTCTTCAGGACCTCTTGAAATGGGCGAATAAACGCGGCACGCTCTTCTTCTGAACGATTTCGAACAATGTAGTTCACCAACTCTTGGATCTGAGGCAATAATTGGAATCAAGGATATATAGACGTTCTGTATATGCTGCGTACCTGTTCCTCAAACGTTCCCTCGGCAAAAACTGATACTGAGTCTGTTCCAGCCATAGTTGCTGTTGTAGGCTGGTGGTGATCAAAAATTCAAACTGTGGAAGCTCCAGTTAAACAAGCGCAAATAATGCTGATAGACCTGACACCCACTTCCAACTTCCAAGATACTTTCTGGCGCGCGAACTCGGAACCACGAATTACACCCTCTGTAGCATACCCTGGAAGCTTCAGTGATCATCGCTTCAAAATGCTGCTATCTCTAGCAAATTCAACCGTCACTGCTGCCTTAGCTTCTGGGTCAAGTTCTGCTAGATTGCAGGACGATGCTTGTGGCAAAGGACCTATTCATGGACCCAGCCGTTGTAGAGAGTAGTGAATGAATAAGGACAAATGCAAAGGAAAGCAGTACGTTCTTGGCATTTGCTTGAATGCAAGCTTCATCATCGTTGATAGAGATCTACAAAACATGGCCTACACCAGTATAATGCTTGCTGAAGGCTAGACTTTGTCCGAGGATCATTGGCAGCTCCTCTCCAATCATTGCCATGATATTTGCAACATTTTCCAAGCATTTTTTGACTCCATCGAACACTGCGTCTTGGACTCAAGCTATTCCCTTTAATTTCGCTGATGTGTCATAAAAGTCGTTGGTAAAACCCATACAGAACTTGAAGGGCGCATCGCCATCGATGAATACTCAGAGGGCGTAGAAACGTTGACAAGTTAAGCAACAAATGCTGATGCCCAGTGGCGCGTCGGTTGTGGAGCTAAGAATAGATGCGGAGGCACATATGGATTTATGGTGAAGCGAGGTTCAGAAGCTATGTAAGTAAACGTGAGACGGCGGCCATGTGCACGGAGTAACCACCTATCTACACCCACTCACTGACAGCTATATATTAACAGGCGTGTGTTATCTTGCACAATCATCCCCCCATGCGAATCTTCGCTCTTAGTCCGCTCCTTTGTGTCCTTTCCGTCGCCCCCGTCGGCAGTTGGGCAGCTTCTCACAAGCCATGCCCTCATAAAGTCAAGGAGACTATTATACCCCCTCGTGGTTGGGCAAAGCATGGAATCCCTTCTGCGGATCATTCCATCGTACTCCGTATCGGCCTTCCGCAGCCAAACTTCCATGTTTTGGAGCAGCACCTGTACGAAGTGAGCGACCCATACCACAGTCGTTATGGAGCGCATCTGTCCAAAGAAGAAACCGAAAAGCTCGTCGCTCCCCACCAAGAGAGTATCGATGCCGTCAGTGAATGGTTAGAGTCCCACGACATCACAGAGAACGACCTTGTTCGGTCGCCAGCGAAGGATTGGGTGACTCTGACCATCCCTGTCAGCTTGGCAGAGAAGATGCTCGACACGGTGAGCCTTGTCCTCTTGATGCAACCCTGGTCCTAAAGCATCCGCATAGAAATACAGCGTCTGGAAGCACCACAGTGGCGATCAAATTGTCAGGACTACCCACTACAGTCTGCCCGAAAACCTCCATGACCACATCGACGTTGTGCAACCCACAACCATGTTTGGACGATTCAAAAGAGACAAGTCTACTATAGTCTGGGCCGACGACTCGCAACCAACCCCAGCTCAGAGTCTCCAGGCGTTTGTGAATACCGTTTCTGGCATCAGTGTTGATGCTAGTTGCAACTCCACGATCACCATTCGCTGCCTGCAACAGCTCTATAACGCTACCGGTTATGTACCCACGGCCAAGAACAACTCGATCGGTATCACTGGTTACCTTGGAGAATTCGCGAACATCCAAGATCTGCAGTCGTTCTATGCCGACCAGCGACCGGACGCTCTTAATTCTTCGTACACATTCCATTCAGTCAAAGGTGGGCTCATAACCAGCAATGTATCCATTCTGCAGGCTCAGGCTAACATCATTCCCTCCAGGGGGTCTCAATAGTCAGAATCTATCGGAAGCCGGCGCAGAGGCAGGTTTAGATGTTCAGTTTGCATTTGGCTTGTCCTATCCGATTCCGGTATTGTCATCGTTTTGACGTGGCTTGTAGAACGAATCCCTGATTAGAGTGCTAGGCAACGTTCTACTCCACTGCAGGGAGCCCGCCTTTTAAACCGGATGTCTTGACGCCCACCAATACAAATGAGTTCGTCGCATCCATCTAAAGTTTTCGTCACACATGGTTTGATAAACTGATACTGCAGACCCTACTCGGACTGGCTCGACTTTGTGCTTTCCCGGACTGATACGCCGTTGTCCATCTCTACGAGTTATGGCGACGATGAACAGACAGGTAAGACGACTCGTAAAGGGAACACTTCATATGCTTATCCCGAGTTCTATAGTTCCCCTGAGCTTTGCTAGGCGTGCATGTGCAGGCTTCGCTCAACTTGGTTTGTCAGAGCCTGATGAACTCTAGCGACATCCTAATGATATCTGATTTAGGTGTTCGAGGAGTTTCCCTTATGTTTTCTTCTGGAGACGGAGGCGTTGGTGATAACGACCCGAACCCAGCCACTCAGCAATGTTTCACGAACGACGGTCGGAATGTCACCAGATTCATACCGAGCTTCCCTGCGTCGTATGTCACCTACATTGTACTATCCGGTGAATTCTCTTAACGGAGGCTACACAGATGTCCCTTGTAAATTATTCAATGTCCGTTATCGTATAATTCCTAACCTCCTCGACCTGTAGCGTGACCGTCGTAGGGGGGACCGCTCACATTCCTGAAGTAGCTGTTTCTCGCTTCTTCTCCGGTGGCGGCTTTAGTGACTATGTCAGTTCAAACCGGCATCTTGCTTGCTTTCTCGCGCTCACCATATCTTCTCTTTGAAGTTCGCACGCCCCTGGTACCAGGAAAGAGCTGTCAAAAAATATCTCGCTGCCCTTCCTAAAGGTACTTACAAAGGTCTCTTCAACGAGTGAGTCGCACTACTTTTGTCGTTTGTCTGGTTCTTAACTTGGTACCTTGATCAGGACGGGGAGGGTATGTTGTCTTTTCCAAATATCCACCAAAGGAGCGACCTCATCACGCATTTTAGGCATTCCCCGATGTTTCTGCACAGTCTGACCGTTTTAGAATTTTCTTGTCTGGAAAGCCGATATTGATTGGTGGTACTTCCGCGTCTTCCCCTGCATTCGCTGGAATCGTCGCTCTTCTGAACGATGTCCGGCTCTCCAATGGAAAGCGTCCCTTGGGTTTCTTGAATCCTTTGATCTACTCAAAGGGCGCCAGTGGCTTCAATGACATTACCATCGGCCATAATTCTGGGTGTGGTACGACCGGCTTCAATGTGGGTGTTGAAATTTATCCGTCTATGATTATATTGAGTTCATACTGTATGTTAGGCTACAACAGGATGGGATCCAGGTAAGTAGCAGTTTCTTGTCCTCGCTGGTAAAGCCTCTGACCATCCTCTATCAGTGACGGGATTGGGCACGCCCAACTTTGGAAAGCTTAAAGACCTGATACTTTGAACGACTTACCATCGAATGCTGTCGCTATCCTTTCACGACTCTCCTACTTCAAATCTGGACTTTCCATTGCTCCTCTAGATCTACGCTTGTGAATAAATCTGCGAGAGTAGATAATCAAGCAGGCATGCATGCATCTCGACTATTGATCGTTGCTACGATATTCACTTGTATGGTCCATGTATCTCCCTGCGAGGGCGGTGAGCCCTGAGCCCTATCTTTTTGCACCCGCTGATGCCTAATATCCCCAATAATGCATTCCCTGCCTGACAGATTTTGAACGCGAAGCGCATGGTAACACATCCTTCCAGATTATCCCGTAGAACGGCAGGATGAGGTAACTGCGTACTCTTGGCATTCGATGGCAATATCATGGCCACTCTTGTGTGCTGCATGGCGTAAATCACTGCAGGTAAATATGGATTCCCGCATCTCGAGCGCTCCTTATACCTGTCCATGGTCCATAGCCATATACTATTTTGGCGCAGTACGCGTTCTCTTTCCCTTTGACTATAGTGAGCTGCTCGACGCGTGATCAGGCTAAAAATAGACATGTGCTTGGCTGACAGTCGCCGCGCATACTTGACCATGATCTATGGAATTGGCGTGGGAGGCTGCCCAGGATAGTACTTGCCCTAGAAGTCTTTAAAGCCTTACTCTATCTCACTGGAAAATTCGATCCAGTATGCGAGTCTCTTCTTGCAGTGGGTTGCTTTGCCTCCTATCTCTTGCTCCCTTTACAGGCAGCTTAGCAGCTCCCCAGCGATGCGCGCACAAGGTCAAGGAAACTATCTTCCCTCCTAACGGTTGGGTCAAGCACAGCACCCCCTCTGCCGACCACAACATCGTTCTTCGTATCGCACTTCCCCAGCCCAACTTCAATATCTTGGAGAAGCACCTGTATGAAGTCAGCGACCCATACCATTCCCGATACGGTGCCCACTTTTCCAAAGAAGAGGTGGAGAGACTCGTCGCACCCCACCAAGACAGTGTCGACGCTGTCGACGAATGGCTCCAGTCTCATGATATCAAAGAAAGCGACCTGGTTCGATCCCCTGCTAAGGATTGGGTGACCTTGACACTTCCTGTCCGCCTGGTCGAGGATATGCTAAACACTGTGAGTATCTTCAATTGAATAGGCTGACATATCTGAACGAAAACATACAGACCTATCACGTCTGGAAACATAACGCAAGCGGCGATAGGATCGTTAGAACTACCACCTACAGCTTACCGGAAAACCTCCACGACCACATCGAGCTCATTCAGCCCACCACGATGTTTGGACAGTTCAAGGAATTGAAGTCAACTATCGTGTATGCCGATGACACCGACACGGAAGCACTGGCACCAGCTGAGAATCTTGCCCCTATCGTTAACCCAGCCACAGGGGTTCCTGTCGACGCCAGCTGCAACAAAAATATTACCATTAAATGCCTCCAGCAACTTTATAACGCAGTCGGGTTCACGCCGACCCAGTTAAGCAAGAACTCGATCGGCATTACTGGGTACCTTGAGCAATTTGCAAACCTACAAGATCTTCAGACATTTTATGCGGAGCAGAGACCAGATGCTGTTGGTTCCTCCTTCAAGTTTATCTCAGTGAAGGGTCAGTCGCTACTGGAAAATGAACACCCATCCCTCCTCGCGAACTTACACGATGTCATTCTTGCAGGGGGGCTCAATAATCAGACCTTGGCGGAAGCTGGCGCTGAGGCCAACTTGGATGTTCAGTTCGCATTCGGTTTGTCGCACCCTATCCCGGTATATCTTCACTTGCAAACATAACATCTTGAACGATTCTGATCTGGACCTACAGTCGACTTTCTACTCGACCGGAGGTCGTCCACCCTTCATACCAGACGTTGGCACACCTACCAATACGAACGAGTACTGTTCCTTTTCTCTCCCTTGTTTCTTTGGCGCTTACGATCATGTCATAGGCCCTATCAGGAATGGCTTCAATTCATTCTTTCTCATCCAAAACCCCCTCTTTCTATTTCCACCAGTTACGGTGACCACGAGCAAACTGGTATGATCTCTCGTGACCAGCCAGTCGATGCACTTCCTCATTACATACTTAGTTCCGAAATCCTACGCTGAGCGCACATGCAAGGACTTTGCCCAACTTGGTGTGTCGAAGTCTGGCTTCTCCTCGACTTCATGACCTCATGATCCTCTGCCATTCCCAAGGCCTTCGTGGAGTTTCCTTGTTGTTCTCTTCAGGAGACGGAGGAGTAGGAGACAATAACCCGAATCCCGCTACTCAACAATGTTTCACCAACGATGGTCGGAATGCTACCAGGTTCATGCCATTATTCCCTGCATCGTAAGTATCTTGTTCCTCGCTTATCATTGAGTGCCACTAATTTAATTATGTCTAGCTGCCCATTGTAAATATTATCTTCTACCTCATCGCGTTTTACATCGACTGATCTCGACCAGCGTCACTTCCGTAGGTGGGACTGTCGGTGTCCCTGAAGTCGCTGTATCTCGCTTCTTCTCTGGCGGTGGCTTCAGTGACTATGTGAGTTCTGATACGATCACTGTGCTCCTCCTACGTGCTGATCCTGTCGATCCAAGTTCGCGCGCCCCGACTACCAGAAAAAAGCCGTTGGAAGATTCGTGAAATCTCTTCCCAAAGGCCTTTATGAAGGCCTTTGGAACCCGTGAGTCTACCTTACCGCGAATTCGCCATTGAGCATGCCGCTCACATCTGCCCATTCAACCTAACCAGCGAAGGAAGAGTATGTGACCTTGCTCCACGTTTCAGATCTAAGGACTTACAGGATTATAGGGCATTCCTGACGTAGCAGCTCAAGGAGACCGATTCCGTATCTGGTTGAGGGGGATACCACGATCCATTGGAGGAACATCTGCCTCTGCTCCCGCGTTCGCGGGTATTGTGGCCCTTTTAAACGACGTTCGCCTTGAGAAGGGTCTCCCTCCCCTCGGCTTCTTGAACCCCCTCTTGTACTCTAAAGCTGCCGGCGGTTTCAATGATATTACCAGTGGTCGCAACCCTGGTTGTGGCACGGTTGGATTCAACGTCAGTATCGCTTGCTATGTATCGTGACATCGCGCTCATTAGAACATTGATTAGTGTACCGAAGGATGGGACCCAGGTCAGTCTTGGTCCTTTTTTCGATCTTGGCGCTGACCGTCTTTTCAGTGACTGGGCTTGGTACGCCGAACTTTGGAAAGCTTAAGGAGTTGGTACTTTGAAGTCCTGCGCGCGAATGTATCCCAGATAGGTTGTATAGTCAAGTTCATTCCAGTGATCATGATCACTGTGTCATTAGTTGTCAACTGTCAACCTACCACGGTATTAACGAGTCATCTGGGAGGCGACCGTGTGGTTCTCATAGCTTACGCGATGTCGTGATATCGACGTCTCTTGTGCCTTGGCCTGGTTTCAAGTTCTCCATGTGCCCAGGGGTGCGTAGATGAAATGTACACGATGGCTGTTGACCTGCTGAAGAACACCTCATGCCATGTCCAGATCTGGTGCCCCGTCATGCAAGGAATACCTGTGTGTAGCTTTACGTGAAACCAATAACAGCGCGACAGTTGACCCTGACTAATCCCCGCTTCGTTCTTCCGCGGAGTGCAAGATAGCTGCAGCTCTATCGGTATTTTGCAAACCACACCGCGGCTTTGTCGACTATGCTTAACTATGCTCAGAGTCAATGGTACAAGAAAGAGCTTGACTTCGTCTTGGCAGGGGGGACTCGTGGGAAGTTCTAATTCTGATTCCCTAAAGCGCGTTTTACCATTAACCCGATGAATAGTATTGCCACTTATTTATGTCTAGGAAGGTGTATATGAACGTCCACGCGTCGTGACGAAAATCTCATTGTTTTTGGTGCATAGCTATAAGATGCTGCGACTAAGGCATTGAGATATGACCCACGCCATATAAAGGCTCGATACAGGCGAGCAATGGCTAGGCAGGAGAAAAACTTGCTGAATGGCGCTCTCAAGGGTATGTTTCTAACCGTGCTCTGTTCATCAAAATCAAAAATCAAAAAAAATCAAATATGTCGTTTTATGCAGACTTGCAGTCTCTCTTGTTACTTGATCCAAACAATGAAGCCGGAATCGATGACGTGCTAGAGACTCTTGGTTACGGCGAGTATTACCTCGATGAATACTACTGCAGTTCTGAGTGCGAGTCGCCTCGCATCGATCAAGAGCCTCTACCCCTCGATGCGGTTTACGAGGACATCATGCATGTCGGGAACGGGATTGCCTGTTATTTGTACAATCACGGCCATTGCGAGAAGGGTTCTAAGGACTGCTCATTCTCTCATGCCCCGGACGACCAAAGTCTCAGAGACTCTAGAGGGATCAATGTTTGTCTGCAGTTCTTCAACGGCACTTGCGAAACGTTCTCACAAAAGGAGGACAATTATACGGTCGCCATTTATCATGATACTATCACTCGAAGAGGAGGATACTCTGCCGACAACGCATCTCCAACTTCTATCCTCACTCCGCGCACATGTCCCTGTCTGGCAAGCCTCAACGTCCGACAAAGCACTCGAATACTTCTCTTCGTCAGCGCTGCTCGGTGTTCTTGTGGTTAATACCGGGATAACACTTGACCCAAATGCACATGTCTTGACGGAACTGCTTGAGTACGCCAACGCTGGTGGGACTGTCGTTCTGCCCAGTCCACAGGCTCAGTGGCCGGACATGACTTCGTCGTTCCGTGAAGTATGGGCCCATGTCCCCTGGAAGTGTGTAGACTACACGAGCACAACCGAATGCACAAACAAAGTGCTTGCAATATTTAATCTGGCAGACCCGGCGGTCATTCCAAAACCCTTTGTCCTTGTCATCGCCCTAGAGACGAACGAATACGTTACAGACAGCATGCATGATCGTTTACTCGCGACGCTGGGTGGAATTGAGAACGTAGCTGTGGCAAACGCCGCAAGGCCTGAGGAGGCACTGGACTTTCTGTCTATGCCAGGATTGATTGGTGTCCTCGTCACGGATTCCAGTATTTCGAGGAGGCAACACAGTATAGTTTTGTCAATACTGGTAGAATATGCCAAATCTGGTGGGACGGTCGTCATTGCCGCATCGTTCACAGGCAACATCCGCTTCCCGGCGTTGGACGCATTTCTAGGGAAGACTTGGAACCTTCCGTGGAGAATGGGACAGTATCATCGCACCACCTTCACACTCAACCCGTCGCACGACATCGTTGCAAGCCGGAATGTCTCCCTTCCCGCATCGTACAGTATGAAGGATGTGCATCTCAAGCACGTCGCTTCCGAGGATGCTTTATACAAGCCGACGGAAAGCTCACATATACAATCTTATGTGTTTCCAAATGTGCCGATCACGAACCTGGAAGAGGTTCCAGTGGCTTTCAAAGGAGTCGGCAGTGGTTTCTTTGGATACGTTGGGGACGTAAACACAGAGTCAGGATCGACGCAAGTCATTCTCGGGATGCTTGGTTTGCTATAGCGGGGAAGCATGATCATGTCAAGAACAGGATACGCATAATCGTTGACTGGACCATCGCCGTCCTATATTCCGGAAGATAGGTACAAATGAAGACGAGCGGTGGTGCATAATGGTATGCAGAATAGTATGACTTACATACATACAAGAAATACAAGTGGCACTCCGTAATCTCTTTACTTCCGCATCCGTTTCTTGAAGCGTTCCATGACCTAGTCAAATGTCAGTAAAATGTGTGCGCGAAGAGGAACTGAGGCAGTAGACCATTTCGTCGGTGGCCATCTGTTGCCGCTCGTGATTGGATTGCCGGGGTGCGTCGTCCTGCGGGGGTAACCCCATCGCTTCCAACTTGGCATCTCGCAGAATATCCGCGTCCGATTTGGCCTTGAGATTCGGTCGGTAAACTGTGACCAGCATGAGAACAGCATAGGCACAATGCAAGTCGTAACAACGCACATCTGGAAGCTACAAGGTGTTCCTCGTCATTTTTAGGTTTCTTACGGTCCTGCCGCTCCTCTGCAACGACTCGTTTGGCCTTCTCCGTTTCTTCTATGTTTTTTAGCCGAGTACTGTCGGGTTTAGAGTCAGAATAATCCACGACAATAAAACTTGAATGTGTACATACTCCATTCCAAGATCCACCTCTGGTATGGCAGTCAACATAGTCAAGCTATTAGTGACACTGCCCTCCTCCCCAGGCTTTTGCTTGTCCATCTTCCACCGGTCGGCCAGGCGGTACAAGGCTTCCTCTGGGTCGGGTGGGCCGTTATCCTCGTCGTCTGAATCATCCCGGGGCTGGCTGCGTATCTTCAGATTCTCCTCTATGTACGCCATCCTGATCCAGGTATAATTCCGTCAGAGAAATGAAGCTGAGAAAATGGAGAAACGCTAGCGCACATATGCTTGTCAACATCGAGGGCATTAGTCTGTTGCGTGAAGTTGTTCGCACGAACGACTCTACGAGCGCGAGCTTCCTTTTCTTCTTCATCCCTAAAAGATGCGGTTTATGGGGTGGTTTAAGATGGAGCGATAAAAGGTTAATGCGCACTCCTCCTCGTCCTCCTTCGGAACACCTTTCTTTAACCCGCCCTGTTCCTCTTCATCTCGCGGTCGCTTCTTCTTCTTGCGCACATCTCCTGTATTAAGTTTAGCCACGTCAATCCCCCGTCGAGCCCTCCTTAGTTTCCGAAGCTCGATTAGGTCTGCCAAGCTGAAGTTCAGTAGTACGTTAGGCAACAGGCCCAAAGGTGTTGGTTTACATTTGCAACGTACGGCAGGTTCCCCTCTTCCTCGTTCTCCAATTGGGACTCCTCGACTTCCACCTCGAGAGATATTTCACGGATGCGAGGTTGTGGGCGTGTACGCTTCCTGATCATGGCGGGTGAAGTGAAGAAAGTTTAAATAAGTCTGTGGCTGTGCACAATATCTACGAAGCACGATTTGACAGAGAGAGAGAAGGCCAAGATAAATTACAAAGCAGAGCTACGTCGTAAAAGTCCCAGCAGGTTAACGTATATACATATACTCGTACACTCAAATAGTTTTCTTCGTGTCTACGCAAAAAATTCATGTTCGGTGGAACCCGGCGTAGGATATGCCGTAGGCTCGACTTGGGTCTCATCTCCCGTCGCGCTAATCATGATTGTGGGGTCATGTAGATCGTAGGAGCTGATAGGAGCATTGCCTATGAGGATTGGAGACGCGTGTCGTGACAGAATGGACTCTGGAGCCCGGAGGCCCCCACGACGGAGCCGGGGTGCAGCGGCCGCATGTGCCCTCTCATCACTTATCTCGGCATCAGCCAGGACTTCCTCCATCGTTGCAGGGTCTCTGTGAATCGGCGGCGTCAGGTTGAACCAGGGTGCGTTGGACGGCTCGGAGGCATAGACTTCGTCAGCGTCGTGGGAGGAAGGGATATCAGAGTTCCACGGGTCCGCGTGCTCGGGACGGCGAGTCCGAATGAAAGGGAAGAAGCGGCGAGCGGATTGCGAGGATCCGGAACGATTCCACGGCCCCTCCCGCAGGTCAAGAGGTTCGTCACCCCGTGAGGGCTGATTGTCCCTGGTGGAAGAACGGCGGCGATGCGTGAATTCGTTGAAATCCACAGTTCTTGAACGGATGGGGCGGCGGATGGAAGGCTGGCGACTTAGTGAGGTAGTGGGAATGCCGCTGTTTATTGACCATGGCGCGCTGCGGAAATGAGGCGGCTGTGGTAACACGGGAGAGGGGGCATCTTCTGCAGGTGGTGAAGGACTTGAGACGGCTCTTGAGCTGTGACCAGCATTTGTCCCATACGCTTCGTACAAGTCCGAGTTGATGCGAGCGCCTTCGATGGTCGTACCACTATCCAGCATACGTTCAAATATGTCCTCATCCTCCTCCATGTCCATTTCTAGCGGAGGCGCGCTCAGGTAATCTGTCAAATTGGCTGAGCGCCTGCTGGGATGATACCGTCCCATTGAGCGGTCGCGATACACTCGGAGAGGGGTTGCCAATAGTCGTAGGCTTTTAGCCGAACGGTCCGCGATGAGTCTCCTGTCATTGAGGTTGGATCGGGTGCGTCGCTCTGCTAATTCCTGAGAATTTAGAGACTTAGCGCCAAATCAAACCGACTGCGCAGACAAGCTTACCTTTACAAGGATTTCAACTATAGACGTAGTAAAAGAGTCGCCCGTGTCCAAGTCGTTCACAAAATCCTCATAGCTGATCGTAGGTTCTGTCTTTTCCAGAGATGACCGGGTGATAGCACCAGACCTAGTCGGGGCATGAGCTGGACAAATCCACGCCAAAGACGACGGGTTATGGCAACATACACCAAGCGCTTCATTTTGGAATGCAATACATCATCAATATAGTCGGGAGTCCTGAGCAGCACGGCGTGAGTAGGAGTGGTGTGATTATTGGCGCTTTGGTCTCAGTGCGCACCATTTCCCCATTTTTATACACAGGATAGAGATAATAAGTTATATAAGATGGGGGAACGGAATGCGACAGGGCAGACTAGCTGGTGGAGATAATGGGGTGACCAACCGTGAGATGGTGGTCGAGGACAAAGGAACAACTATCACCTCCACCACAATACATGTAAACAAGTCGGTGGCTGCAATTTCCCTTTTTAGACATCTCCGAACATTGCTTACTACGACGACGAAGAAAAACCACACGTCCCCACCGTCCCTCATGCTCCATCTTCTGCGCCACTGCCACTGCCATTTGGCTTCGCTGGCGCTGCTGCTTTTCCACCCGCCGCCGCTCCACGATCCTTCGAGCTGAGCAAACTCTGAAAAAAATTCTGTAGCACTTCATGCTGTGTCTGTCCGCCAATAGCAGTAGGGCTCGGTGACCCGGCTGTCGGTGTCGGCGAGGCAGGCGGTCTTCCAGCTGCAGCAGCTGATGTACCGATTGGTGCCAAACCAGCAGGGCGACCAGATTGCGCATTGGGATTGCGAGTTGATTTTCGGAGATCTGCACTCGTGCCTGTGCTTGGCCCACCTCCAATACCTACCTCCATTTCTGTCAACGCGCGTTCTACGTTCGGCAGACTGAAGCTGCTGCTTCCTAGTGGGCCAACGATACCCGCAGAGGCACCAGTGAGGTCTGTGGGGTTCCGGAAAGCTCCACGAGGATCCCGATCCGGCTTCTTCGCATTTTCGTCGTAATTCTTTGCCAGGAACGCTTGTTCTGGCGTTGGGTTGTTGAACGGTGGTAGGGGCGGTGGCTCGAAAGATGTCAGCAAACATATGAGCAAAAACTGGTACCATACTCACTTTGGTACCCTGATCTGGGACAAGGGACGCGTAGAGCTTTCTGGCTCCGCTCTCTTCACTCTGGTCGTCTGCAAGGTCTCTCTCCCATGCCTCTCCCCACATTTTGGCGTCAAATCCGTCCCTCATCACTGAGATCTTACCCCAACTATCCCACCCTGCAGGTACAACGATTCGGTCTCGGTCCAGCGTATTTGGTTTGTCATGGAAAGGGAAGATATTACGAATAGGTGCTTGAGGTTCTGTACCAGATGCTACGGGTGATGGGGCGGGAGGTGTGAAAAGCGCATGCAGCGCATATTGTCTGAGAATCTGTAGCGTTGAGGGCACTGTTGTCGTGTAAAACAAGGATGCTCCATCTGATACTTTAATGAGAACCCTACCAAAGCACTGAAAGAGAAAGGGCTCACATTTCAGGCAGATCGTCCGAAGCACTTGCATTACTCCGTCTGTCCTCTCCTCCCATTCTCCTCCTTTGCCTTTCACCATGCTCCCCATTCCTGACGCGCCCGCAGCCATGTCATTTCCTTCGTCAATCAGGTCAGCCTTCGTGCACGTTACAATGATTGGAACCCCAGCAGAGTTGTGGGAGAACGTTCCCGGTCCAAGAGGTAAAAGCGTGCCCGACATGGTTGAATTGGCAGGCAGCGGGTCGGTCGAAGGTTCAGTATAATGCTGAAGGTGGGACTGCCCTGAAATAGCACATTGAATATGGCACTACTTGCTTCGCGGGAACGCCATACTCACATCGTTCACGACTTTCTTCTCGTGTTATCTCGAGCTCGCGGGCGCCATCACCCTTTGCCCATGTTTCTAACCATTGAAGCCATGTTTGCAGCTCCTCCACGAACGACCAGGGACGTGTCCAGTCTAGCGCAATCATAACTAGGGTATGGGGGAGAGATTGCCGGGGAGGAAGGAAATGGGGTAGTAGAGCGGTATATGAGGGTGACGCGGAGGGAACGGTATACACGGATAGGCGTGCTAGGGTATCTAGCAGAATATATACAGTCTGAGCACGTTGGTTCGACCGAAAGGTTTAGTGGCACTCGCCTTCATCGGCATCATCACGAATATCGGCAAAATCGTATCCAACCGCAAAGTCGCTCCGATTCTCGTCCTTCCCTTCGTCTGACGGGGGCTTCTGGAGCAGTGCTGATACAAGTGCTGACTTCCCCGTCAAAGGTTGGCCCAAAAGAAGTATCTGTTTCGATGGTGTTGAGCGTGACGACGAGACGGAATCTAGGATGGACGACCACAAATCCTGCGGGGGCGCCTCTGGCGTCGAAGAGCGCGAAATCTCCATCCTGAATCTGTGGATTGTGCTTGTCAAGTGCTTGTGCTCAGTGCAGGAAACTTTGAAATACAAATTTCGTATTCCGACAAGTCTACACGTCGCCTCTGTCGCCTGCAACAACGGCCAAAGCACTTTCCACGACGAGAAATCCAACGAGAAATCCAAATCGCCCACCCGTCCTGCAGGCGTCCTACCTTGAGGCGATCATGTCCGCCGCAGTCGCCGTTCCCCAGCACCAGCTCTTCGAATCGCCCAATTCACGATCAATCGAGGTCTTCGACTGGTTCATCACGGCCTCTACGAATCCCATCTCCAATGCTGCTGACTGCGATGCCCTGCAGGCCTCCTCCGGGTTCCCCTTACCGGAGATGACATTTGGGAGCAATCTCCTTACACTGGAGCATCGCCCGTCGGGGTGGAAGTATGCGTTCACGACGGAGGCGGCTTTGAAGGCGGTGAAGAACGGAGAGCTGGAGGAAGGCGATGGAGGCGTAAAAGTTGGGTACGCAGACAAGTGGATGGAGAGCCGGTAAGTAATCTCTACTCAGAACGCGTGCATTAGCCTTATAGATCGTATGTTGAGAGCAGAACTGGACCATCGCCTACCCTTCCGATGCCAAAGACTGTTCCGACTAAGCCTTACGACTGGACCTATACCTCGACCTATACCGGCCATGAACATCCGAACACGACTTCCAAGGGCCCCGTTCCGTCGTGGACTGCAGCAGATCCCGACAATGCGTCCCATGCTATCCCCATGGCAGAACTCACGCGTCCAGATCCTATTCTCTTCTACGCGGAGATCCCCCTGTTTGAGGACGAGCTGCATGACAACGGCTCGTCTACCCTCCTCGTGCGAATAGTGAGCATGGCTGAGGTCCTCCTTGCACCCTGTAAGACTTATTGCCCCTTGCGCCACAGCGCGTGATGCCGACGTGTATATTTATCCTCGCGCGCTTCACTCTCCGCGTCGACAACGTCCTTTTTAGGATGCATGATACGCGGATCTATCATTCGTTTGCTTCACAACCCCCGCTGATTATTCGGGAAACGAGCGGATGGGAGGCGCCGTACGATCGTGTCAGACGGGTAAGGTCAATTCACTTCGTTGACAGAACTATCATTTGACATGTTAATTTGTACAGCAACTTCCGAAACGCGATGATCTAACGCCTCTTACGGACCCGGCCTTTATCGCGAAAGTTCTTGCAGGCTTGCCCTCCGAAGTGTCGCAAAAGGAGGGAGCTGGCACCCGATGGCGAGGACTAGGGAGCAAAGTTGAGATCACACTCTTGAATAAATAATTGTAACAGTCTGAGACATCGCCAGTATTATAATAAAACAAGTTGTAACAGTAAACAGTAGTGCAGCGTTCAATGTCCATAGTGGCATGAACTAGTAACTCGATCACATCAGCTTCGCTTCCCGCTTCGACTGCGAGACTTGGGCAAGACGCTGGCTCCTCAGCGTCATATGTGTCCCTGGAGCACTCTTTTTGCTCGTTGCTGCAGGCGCAGCAGGACCAATGGTCGATTGCGAGAGCGATATTCGGGTCTCGTCCGAGGCGAAGCCAGGAATACGAATGTTGTGATTCCGTTCTGTCAATGAGAGGATTCAACCTCCAGAGGGTCTATTTGCAGTCAGGGATGCTGACCTAGATGTAATTGCAAATCCCGTACTTCTAACGAATCACCACCACGGTGTTTCGCAAGACGGCACGCAAAGTTGGTAACGGAATCGATGAACTCGTCAGCAATTGAGAGCAGGAGCTGCAAATCGTGAGACGATCCCAGTGACATGATATCGCAAAGAAAAACTCACATCCTCCACCTCAGGCTCGATTTTGACATTAGGATCCACACTCGCCACCAGATCCTGAATCGTCCTCCGCATGCTCTGATCTCCCGGAGTATTCTTCCTCCGTGACCGGTTATCGTCTAGACTCAGCATGCTCGCGTCGTCTTGTGATCGCGCGACTTGTGCGGGGGTACCTGTGGTGCAAAAACAGCGCTATTTATCAGTGTGGAGCTCAGTCAGGGTCGTGCGTTGCTACAGACCGGATACGCGTCCGCTAGGGATGCCGCCTGTCAGAGTTGGGCGTGTCTGTGCCCACTGAACCGCGCCGGGATTGGTGACGTTCAAGGTCTGGCTGATAGCTGGGTAGTAGTCCGCAGGATTGGTGGTTCCGAGACTTGGTGGCTGGGAAACCTCGTGGCCGGTTTTGAAAGCAGGGTTGGATGGGGTTGGGGCCTTGTAAACCAGGGTGAGAGGGGAATTACGGTGGAGGGACAAGGAAACAAAGACACCTTTGCGGCCGCAGTGCCTTGCGTTGTTTGTGGGGTAGCCTTGTGTTTGTCTGCGAACTGTTTAAGCTGCTCAAAGAGAGAACAGTACAATGTCGATCGATTTCAATGGCAAAGAGTGAGTTACTCTACCTGCAAGATCTGGTTTTGGTTGAGCTTTCCTTGCTTCACGAGGGTCGCCATGTTGGAGAGGAGAATTTGAGCCATGCGTTCGTTCGAAACTTGTTCTCCTGTGTGGTTCTTGAGGAGGTTGCCAAGGACGCCGATCATATCAACCGCAGGCGCCTCGCCCTGTACAGCAGCACTGGTGCTGGCTGCTCCATTGACATTGATATTGGTACTTGTGCTGGCGGAACTGTTGTCCATGTCGCTCTAGCCGTCCGAGGCGTTCAAGCGAAAGTGTAGTAAGCAGTGTAATTGTATGGCGTAGCCCTGTGAACCAAATAACGACTTATTTTTTTGTAAATTCAACGAGTACTACACGCAAGATGGACGTTTCGAACATCCTCGCCTCGCATGCAGCGAAATAGCAAGTTCATTCATATAGCACCTACATTTTATGCTGACATTTGCCTTACAGTCAATCTGTAACAGTCGAGAAGGAGACTCCTCTAGAAGTCGATCCTGGTTTCTTAACAGCCACAGATCTAAATCCAATAGACGAGGAGACCTACAAGTCAGCACATCATCCATTTGTACATATTGCTATACATCATACTAAAGTTTCTGAACAGTGAAAACCTCGAGGAACACCTGCAGTCTCTAGCACGGGATGGCGTCCAAGCCCTCTACGCCTCTCTCTTCACCCTTCCCACACGGCCTTCTCCCGACGGCCCTCTAGCAAAATTACCAATACCAAAAACACTGCTACCCCGCACGAAACCTTTACCAAAACCGAAACCACAAACAAAATGGGAAGCATTCGCCGCCGCGAAGGGTATCCAACACAAGGTTCGAGACAAGAAGGTGTGGGATGAGGAGAAGCAAGATTGGGTTAATCGTTGGGGACGGAATGGAAAGAACAAGGAAACTGAAGAACAATGGATCACTGAAGTACCTCTCAATGCCGGTGAGTACTAAAGTCCACATCTGTTTTGTTATTTTAACTTGACGTAAACCATTAATCTAGACGCCGACTACGACCCAAGAAAAGTCTCCCGTGACGCGCGCAAGGAACGGGTCGCAAAGAACGAGAAAAAACATACCCAAAACGTCGCTCGCGCCACGAATCCGCGCGATGCACGGAAAACGGACATCGACAGGACGCTGGCGACGACGAGGATCAGCACGGCGAGCATGGGCAAGTTTGACAAAATGCTCGACGGCGAGAAGAAGGTCCGCAATGTGAAGCGAAAGGTAAGTTTCATTCGACGCCTCACGCTCTTTTCTTGATTCTAAGCTACGTTGATTATTTCTAGTTCGATGCAACGGAAAAGTCGGTTTCCGATGAAGCGCAAGCCTCCGTAGCGCTGCTTTCGCAGCTGGAGAGCGATGCCAAGAAGACGAGGCGGGAGCCGGAGCCGGAGGAGAGTGTCCTTAATACGCGGAAGGCCGTACGGTTTGCGAGCAAGGGTCGTGGTGGGCTGGCGTTGGGGAGAGAGTCGACGCGTGGACGATCAAGTAGAGGAGGATCGAGGGGACGATCGAGCAGGGGAGGCAGGGGCCGTGGTGGCAAACGATGATTACCAGTATGATATATCTTTGCCGCTCATATGTTGCTCATCGCCGTGTCTTTCCTAAGGATGTGCATATTCGGAATGCTTTCCCATATACTGGTTACGAAGACAACTAAGTTTTTCGTCGTGTCTTGTAGACAACGATAAAGGTTCTTGATGAAGACTTTCAGCCATGAAGGCATCTTTGAAGCAAGATATATATTGTCGAACGCCGTATGGTTAGGATCCTCCACATCATCACCATCTACCTAAACTCGAACTAGCTTCCGAGTAAGTCGGCAGCTCGTCCCCGTCGCCCACTCCAGCACATCCAAGCCTACCAACATGCCCCTCCACCCTCCACGCCCACTCGTTCCCCTCCAACCATCGAAACACCTCACCGCCAAAATTCACCTTGAACTCTGATGCACCGGACACTCCGACAGCCGCATACACATCATGCGCCGCACGTGGAAGATACACCCCCGTGAACGCAGGCGGCAGTCGCAACCCGTTGTAAGTGAAAAAGAGCGAGCCACTGGAGAATTCATATCCGCACCCGATCATGTCGCCGGCGCGCACAGTAATAGAGTTGGGTGGGGAGAGGTAGTCCCGCCCGCCGTCAGGGTCTTCGAAGAACTTACGCATGTCGTCGAGGTGCAGACCGCCGCTGAGCCTGTTCCACCCTGGGAGACGCCAGTCCGGGTACGGGCGGCAGGCCGTTCCTATCACAAAATCGATGTCATTAAGGGACCAGAGGGGAGGTGGTGCAAGGGTGTTGGGCGTGCTTACCGATAGCGACAAACCCCTCGTCAACGCCCATCTGCACGATGTCCACCTCGTAGTATACGCCCTGCTTCCCCTGGACGTCGTACAGCCCTGCTAGAATTGGCAAGTCGCTCAGGAGGCAGGTGTCCCCACACTCCTGTGTCGTTTGCACATGTACGACCGCCGCGGTGCTCTTTGTGTCGCCTGGGTTGCGAACGCTGCCTACAAAGCGTGGTGTGCGGGGAATCTCTATGCCCCACGCCCTGCAGCCTGCGGTGTCGATGCGCTCGACCACGTTCGACGGGAGGAGACGCGGGGGGTCGAGGGGGTGGGAGGCACAGAACTCTTCGGCGGCCTCATAATCGGTGTTCGACGCTTCGTTGCGCAGTCCCCATTGGTGCTGTTGGTGGCCACAGATGTTAACGAGGTTATGAGGCGGTGGCGCATCAAGAGGTGCTTACGGAAGTTTCAGGAGCTGGAGCCCATTCCGGTGGAGCCTGCCGTTGTTGATACGACTCCGATGTAGATTTCATGGGGGATTTGAAAAAAGGGAACATGGCGGTTTAGAGAAAGAGCGAAATGGATGCATTAACGATTGTGGCCTTGGCTGGGCAACACAGCTTCAGATAAGATTAGTGATAAGATGCTTTTGGCCCATCAATACTTTTCTGTCACAACTTCAAGTCAGTTTCCACAATGCTCTTCTGCCCAACATGTGCCAACCTCCTTGTGATATCCTCAGAGACCGGCTACAACAAATGGGCATGCAACTCCTGCGCATACGAATTCCCCATCACGAAACAAGTCAGCATGTCCCCTCAGAAGCTAACACTCGAATTACGAGCCTAATCGTGTATGTCTGCAGATGACCTCGCGGACAAAGTTGAAGCGCAAGGAGATTGACGACGTGCTTGGAGGAGATGAGATGTGGGCGCATGCGGATTCCACGATGGGTATGTCAAGAATTTAGGCCTGGAAGAACTGACCCGACTGACTGTTTTTCATCTTGATCACAGCATCCTGCCCGAACTGCAACCACAACCAGGCCTATTTCTACCAGCTGCAGATTCGTTCTGCGGATGAGCCCATGACGACTTGTACGTCCGATTGCCTTTCTCTTCCTCTGACCTTTTCTCTGACTGTACATCTTCTTTTGAAGTTTATCGGTACGCGATACCCCAGATATTCTGATATCTGCACTCGCTGAGCTGCTTTTTGCAGGTGTACTTCGTGTGCCCATAGATGGCGTGAAAACTAAGCAGGGGGCTGCATTGGCATTACTATTGGTTTCTTTGCGGTGAGGTACGTTGTTGAAAACAGAGTGCTCCTCTTATTAACCATTGACTCAGTGTCCTTTTGGTTTAGTCCCCACACGCCCGACTTCGCGTTTCTTTGTCGGTGCAAAAGTACTCTCTTCAAAGCGCGGAAGCCGAGCTTCGGTTTCAAACAGGCGCAAATAACGCGTGCGCCACTTTTGGATTCGCCCAAGACCTTTAACCAGTTGGCTGGAGGCTCTAGATCCGATTTCTGGGTTTGGGATGACTATTTGGTATAGGTTACAGCTGGGGCCAATTTGGAATGGCATTGATCTATAACACGGGCTACTTGACACTTGAGGGGAAGTCAATTAGAGAACTTCGTAAGTTACGTCTGGAATCTAACATGAATATCATCGGCGGTCTTGACGTTTCAAAATGAGAGGTCATAAGTACAGGTCTGCATGTTCGGCGAACATCCAGACTAGGTTCATCGTTCAGATCATGATTAGTGACCCAATCTGACAAAGTCCGGCGGTGGCCTTGGAGCCCGAGAGTGTTGAAGGAGTATGGTATGTTGCGGTGATGGTTCGGCGCTTCGCTGATACTCCGGAAAGCCTTGGTGCTGCATTGTCTTTGCTAGGAAGAGGGTGAAGCATGGATTGACAGATATAGATTGCAGGGAGCTGCGGGATGAAACAGGAACTTGGAGGGCTGTCGAGCATGACTGCGGTATTAGTGCTCTTGTATCTTGTGCGACTACGGCCGAAACTGCGAGGGGGTCATCTTACTGTAATGGGGTAATCGGAAGGAAGGAAGACAGGAGAAAATAAGATATAGTAGTCACGACAGTGTCACGAAATCTGAGGTCGGAGGCGACGGGTAGAAATGGCTTCGCGTGGGTGTCATAACTATTATCCAGCCCATCAGTCACACTTGCTTGCCACTTGTTTTTTCACCACATCGACCATCGACGTCGTTACGACGAACACCCTTTCTTTGCACAGTTCTCAACGAAGATGTTGGTGCCGAGATCACTCTAGCGTCTATGGCACTCGCTGACTGTCCTCCGACCTAGCCGCATGCACGGAACAATGGGCTGACTCGAGCTGCTGTTGGCTGTGCGCAGCGTCCGTGCGTCGTCATTGTGCTGACACGTGACAATTAAGGTTAGGTTTAAGTATTGTTTGGTGGCCTGTGCGTGGGAAAGGGGTATTTGGGTTGATTTGATTTGGATGTGACACCCCGAACTCGGGACCATCCGACTTTCTTTCACATACCTCCCCCGATCGCACATACCTGCGAGCTCATCGTTCCCCACGGCGCCAACCCCCCTTTCGACATCGGAGACAACGTCGCGCTCGCTCTCTGAACACGACCTCCTAATATCTCCCCGGTTGTTACCCCCGTTCGTGCTCGTCGCCGTCGTCCTCGCATTCCCGCTGCATTTACCCTCGTCGCCGCCCTACGCGCTCTAATACTTTGCCGCGCTTGCCGTCGGCTGGCCTATTCATATACCGCGTTAATCCGCTCGTTCTCTACCGTCGGTTGATGTGCTAGATCCCATAGTTTCATTTTTATTCACCATCCCCATATTTGCCCACACTGGCTGCCTCTATCGCCCCCCAGCTCCCCTCCCACCAACCCGACGAGGACTTTATCAACAGGTCTCTCTTAGATTCACTTGACGCTCAAGCCGACGCAGAACCAATCTCATCCTCTGACTCAGAGCAAGCCGCTGCACACTCTTACGGCTCCGCCTCCAATTCGTCATCTGGCGGTGGCTCTCCTTCCGTTCCATACCACATAGCAATGCAAGCTCATCACCAATCTCTCACCCATCCCGACTCCCCCACCATTAATCACCAGCACATCCTTCCTCACGAGTCCATGTACGCTCACCAAAACAACATGTATGTCTCTCCCATTCCTGACAACGGCGTACACCACATCCATCCCGATTACGCTGCTGAACATGAGTCCCGAAAATTCCAGCAACATCATCAGCACAAACTCGAGCCCTTCAACAACAATTATAGGTCCAACAACTTTAATCAGTTCGCTGCCACCCGACCGCGGCACCAGACTAGTCGCTCCAATCTTCCTTCCTCCAATCAATTCCGCGACACCCCCTCGTATTTCCCTACTTCCGCCGTTGACGTCTTCCCTTCAGCCATGACCTCGCCGGTCCAGCCACATTTGCAACCCTTCGAATCCCGTGCGAGCTACGACTTTGGTGGTCAGATGAACGCGAATGGTCTGGGACCAAAGACCTTCATTGACATGTATTCCCCTCCCGCGAACATCCCACTCCACCAGATGAACGGCAACAAGTCTCATCACCAGCAGCAGCAACAGCCCCAACATAATGCTTACTCAGCACCCTACTCAGGCGGTCCCCACCTATCGTCGCAAACTCCATACGGTCCGCACGTACCTGCAGCTCCTGTGCCGTCCTCGACCAACGGGACGAGTACTAGTACGACTCCAGGTGGACCTCCGGGTCTGGCGCCACCTGCGATTACGTCGGCGGCCAACCCTTCCAGCTCATCGGCGAATACCGAAGAGATATCAACTATTTTCGTAGTTGGATTCCCCGAGGACATGCAGGTGAGTACATTCAGTTCCAAGTCTCTGGTCTTTTGTTGACATCCAATCCACAGGAACGAGAATTCCAGAATATGTTCACTTTTTCGCCCGACTTCGAGGCTGCCACCCTTAAAATCCCAAACAAAGAGTACACTGCATATGGTGGTATTATTGGGGGTGGGCCTGCAGGTTCGGCAGCCTTGAGGAACGGATATTCAGGCTTCGGTGGTTCTAACGACCCTTACAATCTCGTGACCCTTAACCAAGGCGGTGTAGTGGTCGATGGAGGGAGAGACGGAACTATGGCGTCCTGGCCTGCAAATGTGCCCACGGATGACATCAACGGGGTGCCGTTCCTCGGTGGCGCTCTTTCCGGAGGGAATGTTCCTGGGTTGAATATGCCGCCCAGAAAGCAGATTATTGGTTTCGCGAAATTCAAGACGCGGGACGCTGCTCTTCAGGCTCGAGATGGGCTTCAGGGGCGAAGGGTTGATATCGACAAGGGTGCGGTGTTGAAGGCGGAGATGGCGAAGAAGAATCTGCACACAAAAAGAGGAGTGGGGCCTGTTCCAGGTGGTACGACTGCAGGACCGACGAATGCTGCCGGTGCTGGTGGTCCTGGGGGAGGTTCTGTTGCTGGTGGCTTACAGCAAGCGCCGACCAACGGAGCTACTCCAGGCGCGGGAGGTGCGGAGTTATACCTCGGAAATGAAGCGATGGGTACAAGGGATCGGGAGATAGGGTCACTCGGCGTGGGATTGGGCAATGGCCGCCTTACTCAGTGGAGAGATCAAATGCAGCAGCACGATCATATTCACCCTACTGGACCCAACGGCATCGCTGTGCCTGACCGTGAGGACGACGATAGGCGAGGCATGATTGGTGCCATGGGGCTTAACTCCTTTGGTCCCGCCACCCGCGGGCCTCGCGAACGTGCGGAAGAAGACGAAAGGGAACGCCGAAGGAAGGGGCTTCGTGCAGGCAACTCCAATGCGTACGACGCATTCCACTCGGTCCCTCCTGGCCCTGTTCCGTTGGCCCAGTCCTCACGGCACATGTCGAATCACACTGGCATCGGCATGCTCTCGCCCGCGGAGAATGAGGCTGGTACAGGAACGAGCCCTATGATCCCCAATGGGGTACTTGGCGCGCGTCCCGCTCAACAACAGCATGAGGAGCTGCCCGGTCCTTGGGATAATGTCAGGAGCAGAGGTGGGCTTGGGCCCCGACCACGCTCGTCGTCCCAGCGTTCCTCTTCACCGCCGCTTCATGTTAATGGACATGTCTTCGACATGCCTCCTCGATCATTCTCGCCTCCAGAGCACCATCAGTTCCTCGAGCAGTCCAGGCACGACCCGCATTACACTGATGCGCGTAACAACCATGCGTCCTCAGAATCGAGTTCGTCAAGCGTTGTCGGTGGGCCACAGAGTTTCGGTCATAGTGGTGGCGGTGGTGGTAGCGATGGACACGTGACTGATGCTGAGATGTCAAGGGCCCTTGGCGGACTGGACGTTAACGTTGAAGGCGGGAAGACATCGCCGCAGCTGCCTTCACCGGCCTCTGGTGCGAGCTCAAGGAACGGTGTGGACCAAAATCCTCCCGTACGTGGCATTCTTTCCAAGATTTCGTTACGATACTGATGTCATTTACGCGCAGATCAATACCTTGTATGTTGGTAACTTGCCGACCTCGCCACCGCCCAGTGGCTTCCCCCAGGATTATCTTGAGGAGAGTCTACGAGAACTTTTCAATGTGCGGGCTGGCTTCCGTCGTTTGTGTTTCCGCCATAAAAGCAACGGGCCTATGTGCTTCGTGGAGGTATGTCCTATATTTTCCTCTCTTGATCTGTGTCTGACATTATTGTTGTAGTTCGAAGACGTGCCATATGCGACCAAGGCGCTGAACGACCTTTATGGGAATACTCTGAAAGGTTTGGTTAAGGGTGGCATTCGCTTGTCATACAGCAAGAACCCCCTTGGTGTTCGTACTCCTACCAGCGCTGGGACTGGTCCTTCTTTGCAGCAGCAGCAACAAATTCCGAGTGTTGCCCCTAACAACTCTTATGCGTCACCTGTCGTTCCGGACTTTCAACCAAGAAGCGAGGAACAACAATCTCGCACTGCGCCGATGATCCTTCGTCGAGACATGGCCCTGACATCACCTCTCCCGCAAGCGGGTCTTCAATCTTTCGCCCCGGATCTCCTGGCGTCGTCACCACCTCCACCTCGCTTCTTCTCTTCCTCACCGTCTGGGTTTGGTGTCTCTGCAGGATCGACGTCCTTGACTGGGACCTCTAACAGTTTCGTGCCCCGCTACGGATTTGCCATGCCATCGAGCTCTAGCCATGCTCAGCCCTCGACGTTTTCGCCTTTTGGGCTCTCGAACACTCCGCCCCCGCACTCCACGATACCCGACAACCAGATGAACTCTGATGGTCACCTCTCATCCTCGCATTCCCAGCATTTCCACCACAATTTTGCACCTGCCAATAATCTAGAGGCTGCTAGGGCCGGCTGAGAAGGCAGTATTTCAAACCCCGCACAGTCATCTTTATTATCTTATTCCATCTCTGCACGATCCACGCACACATTCTAAATCACGCTGCACTGCAACCTCGCAATCTATCTATGTACTACCGACGATCGCAACCCAATTTACCCCTTCCCCCCTCCCATCCCATAGCATCCTACTTTATTCATGTTCATTCTTGTGCTCCCTGCTTTCATATTGGGTTTAGGACATCCCATTTCTCTGTCTGTCTGTTGCAATATCTAACACCCCTTCCCCACTCCAAGCCCAACCAATATCAACCATACATAAGCGTCCTTGCCTCCATCATGCCCCTTTCACATCCTCGATATACATCAGAACTCATCACTTACTTACGCCTGCGTCGCCTCCCTCCATTGCTCCGCTGTTATATCTCGTTCTCGCTGCACTGCCCATATATATTTCGCTGCTGTTGTTTCTGTCTCTTTCCGTATCACACCCTCTAGCAGTTTTGTTTAGTTAGTTTGAGCGATGCCTGCCAGTCGTCTCTTCCAACTATCTATATACAATCATTATGTATATCATCATGACAAGATACCATGAAATAATCGGAATGTTTTATCTGCGTAGCTCGGTTCTGATCAGGAGGTGGAATGTCTCAGAAGCTTATCTTCCACTTCTCTGCTACCTCAGTTATTCTTTAGATCGCAATTTGCATCATAGCTTGCTGGATTTTGAAGTCATCCCATGTTCAACCTCCCTCTGGAACTTACAGATACCGTCATCGATCATCTCAGCAATAACAGGAGGGCTCTAACTACATGCTCTCTTGTTTGTAAAGCATGGTCGAAACGCAGCCGGCATCACCTCTACTCGGACATTTCACTTAGCAGAGACAACCGTGACCAGATCCTTGGACTGCCACCGCCGTCGGTGTTCTCCCAGGCTGCTCGCAGATTGATGCTCCTAGGTTCTAATGATCTTCCCTCTGGGATCGAACATTTCTCCCGTATTACATCGCTTTATCTTCTCGCGCGTTGGACGCCGGCATGGACCAGGATGCCGTCTATCTTTCCCATGATCACCGTGCTCGAACTGAATCAGATCTATTTCGAGAACCTTGACCGAATCCTCGAGTTTATCTCCTTTCCTGTGCTGGAGACTTTGTCGATGTACAAGGTTGGATTCATAGATTCGAAGCACCAACTCCCGAAACACCTACGCCTTCCGGAGCGCTTACGGACGCTCAACATCTGTCTTTCCGAATACGATGTGGACGATATGGCTTTTCAGTGGCTGATAATGCTAGACGATTCGTCAATATCGACACTCCGAGTGTACGAGCTTTCCGGAGCGCACATAAAATATTTTCAGGCTGCTTTACGGGCTCTGGGCGATTCCCTTCAACATTTGACAGTCGAGTTTGAGAAGGTAGACTCAGAAGACGATGCAGGTTGGTCCTGTAGCAGTTGCCAATGCGCAGACACTGATTGATATCGTGATATATAGAGGTATTTGGTGACGCTGTAGACCTCAATCATAACGGCAACCTTCGCTCGTTCACCCTTATCAACGTGAGACCTATTATTCTCTATCATCTATTGAGCAAGCTTCAGCACAGCAAGCTCGAGGTCGTGACGATAACCTGGAACAACTATAAATATCACTACCGTGCCGATAAGGCTGCCTGGGCAGCCTTGGACGCTTTGGTCGCCGCCAGCACTGCATTCAGCCTCTCAAGCCTAATCATACGCCGTTATCATGACCGCCGTATGTTCAGTTATCCACTAAACAGGGACACGATGCCACTATGTGCCTCGCGAGAAGTCGTGCACTTCGTTTTTGAGGACGAAGGGCTCTGGAAGCTTGAGTGGGAATCCCGGGGGGTGGGCTCAGTCTCTCGTTTCTCGTGGGGGGACAAGATCCGCGGTTCATGTGGCGTGCCTGCATATGCTTCCGAATCCCATAGTGGGATAACAGTGCACAACTTCTGCAGCGCTCACTGTGGCTGCCAACTCCAGCAACTAGACCAACACGTTTCCTATCACCCTGGCCTTATGGAGCATGGTTAAGCTATCTGTGTATCTATCTGTGTACAGAGGAAACAGAGATACTAGGGTGATACCTAAGATTGGGGATAGGTAGTCCTGACACTATATTTCGCCGCTTTACCCTACCGTCTACCCTCAAATCCTCGTCACTCTTAACGGTATCTTGCCCACGCGCCTCCCTTGGAATGTTCACCTACGCTACTGCATAAATACCCAACCTATGTAAATTTTGGATTGCTCCTTAAGAATGAAGTTCCTGCCCATTTCAGCAATCAATTTCGAGTCAAATTTCCAAAAGACAGTCGACTAACCACTCCTCCTATTCTGCACAAGAAAGAGAATAGATACCGATACAGAGTGTTACATAGAGTCCGAACACGTAAAGAACAGACTACTAGTACATTGAACGAGACTATAAGCCAGACGGTCTATTCAACAACCATAGCTTCAGCGCTATCCTGCTGCGCCTTGTACAACTCCATGCTTTTTGCAGCATACTGGTTAGGGTGGGTGATGCTCTCGCCATCGCCAACGCCGCCCCCCTTCTTGACACCAAATGAAGTGTGTGTCATTTCGAACACGCGCGTGCACGCAACGTGGTAATGGCCCGCCTTGACCGTCGCCATGATTTCTGGCAGGTCGGCTGAAGTGAGGCCGCGCGGGGAGTAAGCTGATAACAGCGCCGACTGGAGGTTCTCTGGCGCATAATGTCGATATGGACAGCCGTGTTCCGAGGGACCTGATGTTAGTAGCTGTTGACAGCTGAACTTCACAGTTAGTAGCCATCTTCGTGTGTATAGGCTAGCCAGCCTACGTTTTCGCGGCATAGTTGGCACGTTTGCCTTCCAACCCGTATGAATGGCGAATGTTGTACTTGTATTCCTTGTTGAATTTGTCATCGGTAATCCTGTCGAATGACTTTCGCCAAAAGGTGACTGCTTCCTCGATCGACAACCCCAGAACCTGCGAAACGGGTCCCGTTTCGGTTGAGCTACGTGTCAGGATGAGTTCAGAGGCTTTAGTACCTTCAAGAACAATCCATAGTTTAGTCGCCCAAAATGCTTGAGGTGGTGGTCTCTCCGTAGGTTGTCGTGGATACTCCGCATGCACATAGGGAAATGCTTCTTAGCCAAATCATCCACCATCTCGGCTTTCATTTCATTGCCATTCGCAGTCTCTCCAGAGCCAACCCAGTCTGACGGAACACCAGCTAAGAAGCCCTGTGACAAGTTGTCCAGGATAGGGACAAGGCGTGTGTCTTCGTCGAGCCGAGGTACTGCCCGCGCTGTCATCTATCAATGCTAGTCAGTCAATACTTAAATAACAAATGAGTTTGATTTTATACTTCGAGCACTTTAGCTAAGTGGACCTCGAATTCTTGGAAGACGATACTGGACTGTTCCTTCCCTGGAACATATGCCCACCCTCCCTTCAGGAACACCCTACGTTTTTCGACAAGATCGGGCACGCGTGTCCACTTCACCTGTCCAACTGTGGGTACCACCGCAAGGCTTTCAATAAAAGGTCACGTACCTTGTAGAACTTCTCTGCTTCAAAAGCTTGCTCTCTCACGGATTCGTTCTTAACGCCGTGGTATGAAGCTAGCAGTTCCTTCCGGTATTTTGTTTTCTCGGCTGCATCTACCTGCATCACATCTTACCATCATTGACCCGTCTCGAAGAGTAACTATCTTGACTTACCGGTATCCAATTGAAGTCTCTAGAGCTCAAAAACAACTCTCTTTCCGCAGAGTCATCCCCGTCATACCGTATCTTGAACAGTGTAGTCTCTGTCTTGATAAAACGTCGTCGCAGATCCTCCCTGCATCGTTGATTGAATCAGAAGCGCCGGGGGCATAAAACAGGAAGAACGCGTACGATCGACAGAATGCAAGCCTCAGAACATAATGGCCCAGGTGATCTTTCCTACGCTCCGAGTCTCGATCCACAGTTCTTGCACTCGTCGCGTGCAACGGCAGGTATTTTAGGCACTGTGCGTTTGTCACTGTCTTCAGCTCCTCCCACGACCGATTTCGCGCTGCTGATGACTCAATTTCTGCTAATATACGGAGGCGGTCTAGCGCGCATGTCTCGAATTCCTCTACAGTAACATCGTATAGCGGCGGCCGGTCATAACTGCACAAGGAATATGATCAGTAGTGATCGACGCTGACGCGCCGTAGCACATACAAGTTTAGTCTGTGAGGGTACAGGAGAGCACCGTGGTTGGTGACCTGGATGAGGTCCATGTCATTGTGAAAAGGCTTCCTCTCGTTGCTTTTGAACATAGCGGCAAGATTGAAGGCCAATGATTGGGAAAAGTCACGGACACGGTTTGTCACGCGTCGTGTCACGAAGCGACATCGAGGGCAGAGGCGAAAATGTGGAGTATTGAATCGTAATATAAGTAGATGATATCAAGTCTATACAACACGGAGTGTCGATGGGCAGGTAATCGAACACGTACGACAAAAGAAAACAATGTACGCAAATACAGCCCAGGAGCACTATCCCGTATCCCCATCCTTCGCGCCCGTTTCTGAAGGTACAGGCGTAGAAGGTGTCGATGCCACCACCAGACTCGAGGCCCCCAACTTGACCTTGATCTTCTTCGGTGGATCATCTCCAATTTTTGTCCGATTGATATTCCCAAACCCAAACCTCTCCTTCTGTGTCCCAAGGTCCGGTTTTTTCGCCTTACTCAGGCGGCCCATCAACTCGTCATCATAGTCGTCCCCCTCTTCCCGCCGCCGCTTCTCACTCGATCTTAGGGACTCCATCGACGCCATCATGCCTGGCGCGGGCGACTGCGGTCTCGACCTGGACCGCGCCAGTGCCTCCAATAGATTATCGTCATCGTCATCCGTGCTTGCTCGTTTTGGAGGAGGCCCAGGCGCGGCCACTGGTATTTGGCGGTGGGACAATTTGGGACTCGCAGGTGGCACGTCTGGTGAAGGGGACCGAGATATGCGAGGCTGGGCCTGATGTGGTGGACCCGCCCTCGTTGTCAACGGTGGAGGTGGTCGATCGTTATCCTCCTCGTCATCTTCCCCATAGTCGTCCACCAACGATCCCAACACAGGCGTCCGCAATGGTGGCCTGTATCCTTTGGGGGTGCTCCCCACCGCCATCCGCCGCTTGCGTTTGAGGTTGTTGGATACAGGCGGTGTGCCGATTGTTGCGATCCGTGGTTGCCATGATTGCCCGACAAGAGGAATGAGATCTTCCTCCTCGTCATCGTCTGCGTTGAAGTAGTCCTCTTCTTCTGCATCCAATGCGCGAACTTGAGGCCATCCACGGGCTTCGATGGGTCTAGGAAATTAAACAAATCAATCACATGAAAGAAGCGCAATAAAGGCATGCGATACTTGTCAGATTTCGAATCGGTCGGTATCGGCTCCTTGTTCTGTTGTAGCATCTCCCATTGCCACCAGGCGATGAACTGCTCAAACCGTTGACCCCCAAGTGGACTTTGGGCTAGTCTCCGGATTTCAGCCTCATGTTTCGACATGCAAAATTTGGCAAGCTCCTTCATGTTTTCCTAAACACATGGAGTTCACGGTCAATTTTCGCGTCGCTTATATGGATGATATACTAACCCTCCGCATAGTGTCAAAGTACTCTTGACATGAGCAGCTTAGAAGGTTGTCGCGCCGTGATTCTTGTACCGTTAGATCGAGAATGGGTTTTAGGATGTCGTGTTTCATGATCTGAGCATGTACATTGGGATTGTTCTGTCGAAGGAGGACGCGGAAGATGCGGAAAGCGGCTGGCGACGACAACTTGTTCAGGAGCAGCCCATATCAAGGGATCAAATACATACCGTGCCGCAGATGCTTGTCCCGCGCTTTGAGGATGCTAGCGACCCGGACAATAATATTGCTGGACATCATATAGAAGTGGATGCGGAAGTGATGTTGCGCGACGAAATTGTACAACAGATCACATAGGTAGACGTAGCGATTTGTCTCTTCCCGCGTCAACGGTAGTACTGCTTCTGAAATGCGTAGATGAATAATAATAAAAAGGAAGGGTGCATATAGTACCAACAACGATTGCTCACCTTTGACATTTCTCCATTCAGGCAGATCATAAAAGGGCTTGAACAGAATACTCAAACAGTCCTTGTAGAAGTAGTCCATATAACGCTCGGTTCCAGGATCATCCTTCCGTGGTGGACCTTTATTACCGCCAAGGGCCTGCATACGCCATGATGTTAGAAATTGTAATGATAAACGCATCGGAAATAGCGATCTCACCGACGAAGCCTCCGTCCCAGCAGCAACTGCAGCAGCCACAGCCGCCTCCCCCGGCGGCACATCCATCCACACCTTCAACGCATCGCCGACCTGACTCTGCACCGCCAGCTCCCCGCTCTGCGCCATAATCCTACACGCCATCTCCAGTATCGTCTCCGCCTTATCAGCACCCTTCCTCCCTCCCGCCCTCTCCTTCTCAATCGCCACCACCTGCTTCAACACATGGCCCCTCACACCGTTCAGGTCGTGGTCCAGGAGCGCAACAAGAATCTCGCCGCCCGCGCTGATCATGGGTTTGTTCGCCGCCTCCCGCTCGGGCAAGTTAATCGCCCACTGCACGCCAAAGAGCACACCGCGGTCGACGAGCGCGCGGAACAGCGCCATCCGCGCCGCGAGCTGCACGTTCTTGCCCATAATGCACAGCTGCTGCACCAGCACGATCACCTCCCGCCGCAGCGCCAGCTCCTCCTCCGACAGGTTGTCGGGCGGGGCGAACGCGTAGTGATTAGGTCGCGCTATGGGTGGAGGCGCAGAGGTGGGCGCCGTGCGGCCGTTGACCTGCGGCGACGTTGTGCCGTTCGTGAGCTTGGGACCTGATGGCGGCTGCTTTTGGTCTACGTCCATCGCATTTGGATCGCTGGGCTTGTCAGTGATAGAGGTGTCTCCGCCGCCATTCAGGGCTATCACGGGTGGCGATTGCGGTTGGCCGGGCACTGGCGGTTTCCTGCCTGGGCCACCGTTGGCGTTGCTCGGGTTTACAGGACTGGGTGCAGGACCGGCAGTAGCTCCGCTCAGCATGCATTCGTCCACGAAGAGTTTCACAATCTCGCGGAGGAAGGAGTGGTCGGATTGTACGTGTGTGATGATGTCAATCTGGTTGAAGATGATGCATGAGTTGAGGACGTTAAATGTCGAGTCGTCGAGGGCGCGGGCAAGTACGACGTCTTTGAGGAATTGGAGGCGGTAGGTGTGGTGGATCTTGCGTTGAATGCCTGTGTCTCGTATTGGAATGGGTTGATGGAAATGTGAGGTTTGGTGGAGGAATTCGCGATAGTTTGCTTTGTGGTTGGGGAAGTCGGGGTCATCTGTGGAGAACCATTGTTTGTATATTGAATAGGGGTCCCCGGGAAGACGTACATTCTAGCATTCCGACGACACCAAAGAATAAGTCATCTTCCAGAATGTGTTCATACATTGCGTGGTCGTTAAGCATTACTGACGGAGTCATGTCATTAGCGTGGCTCGGAAGCTAGATAAATATTTGATGACGTACGTATCGTCTGCATCATACTGCAAAGTGCATGCAAGTTCTCCAGACTCTCCAAATCCTCGGCCGTGTTCATCACCTCAATCAACGACTTGATGTAATCCTGGCAATTCCGATAGAAAAAAAAACACAAGTATGTTATCAGCATCTGTATTGGGATACATAGCGTAGTTTATGAATTGACATGACGTAGGAATGCGACATGTCCAAAGACCGAGATGTGAAGTAATGGACGAGTAGATACTCACCTCTTGTTGGATATACTCACATATCCGCTCCTTTAGCGTCTGCGTCCGTGCAAGCGTCTTGATGGCCCTCTCTATCTCGCCGATGATGCCTAGTTCCGGCCGAGGGAGGTGGCCAGAACGGATGATGCCTGCAGTTGTAACTGATTGTGGTTCCGGTCCAATATGTGGTGAGGAAGAGATAGTTGTTGACTCATCTGAAGTGATATTTTGAAACAAGCCTTTGGAGAAGCAAAAGAAAACGCACCTCCACCGTTCATGTGCCGCTGAACATCGCAAATGAAGTTCCAGACTTCGGCACAGCCTTCGGGGTCTTGAAAGCTGAGAGCATAATCAACGCCGTCAGGTTCTGTCCATACAATCAGCGTATCTGAGAGAACGCCGTTGGTCGTGTGCAAGCGCGGATACAAAAAGAAACGTGTGCAAACCTTGCTGTCGCTGATAGACGTCGTTGGAGCGAATAACCGTCGATAAGATGATATCGTTGTAGCTTCTTTCTGAACGCGCGATCAGAAGTGCTTCGCTGGTTTCTTCCTGAAATTGACCAAAACAGAAGGCCGTGCCTTGGTCCATCCATCGCGCGCCTATAAGCTCGTAGACCTGGTGTATCGCAATAAGTATCCCGCCGGAGGTGACTGGTGGATTTGGAATGGGATGGAGGGAGTTGTGCGCACCTTGACGCGTTTAAGTTCGTGATCTCCATCGGGCAGCCATTCCTGGCCGTCGTCGACAACAGAGTCTGGTGTGTGTTCCAGCAGTTCTATTTGCTGGTTGACAGGTGCCAAAGAAGCCTCCCCCTCCTCTTTTATCGATTCCAAGGGCTGCTGCTGCTCCGCCGGCTCCGAATTATGTTCCCGTCCTTTGTCCACCGTTGCCACTTGACTCGGGCCACCATCAGCATTTGTGGCCTCGGATGTACCTGTCTGCTCTGGCAAGGGGTTGGTTGTAGTCTTGGAGTCGCTCAGGGACGGATCTGGTGTGTTGTCCGGGTGGGGTGATGTTGTTGAGTCTGTTGATAGCTGGGTATCAGGAATGGTGGAACCAGCACGGCCGGAGACTGTAGAGGTGGAAGAGGAGACAAGTAGAGACTGGGTTGGAGTGGTTTGGCCGGGGTCGCTGTTCATTGCCAGCGGAGGGAGGGAAAACGGCGGCCAGAGATAGAATACACGATCAACGAGGGTCGTGGGTACTTTTTCCGCAAATCAACTCGGCACACCCGACGGGGCCCGTGAACTTCTTGCTACCAGCGCTGTGCTCTCTGTTTCCAGTCAGTAAATATCAAACGCTGTAATAAACCACGTTTCCCTCCCGGTCAGGGCGCTTGTAAACCAAGTTTTCAATGTTTGGAGAAATGTTACATAAGCACCAGAAAAAGGACCGTCATAACAGTTGAATCACTGCTGACTGCGACCACAATCATGGACTCACGCGCCACCAGCATCCTCACCATCGTAGGCATCACCGTCATCGGCGGTGCTCTCGCCTACGCGGTCTACTTTGACCATAAGCGTAGGAACGATGTCGAGTTTCGCAAAAAACTTCGCAAGTACTGTTTCTCAGCCATCTCAGCATCCTCACTGACCAACCACCCAGGCAAGGAGAAGAAGCGCGTAGACAAGACCCTCGCACAGTCAAAAGAGTCTTTGGTGTCGTCGAGCGATATTTCTCCCGCTTCGTTGCGGGAGGCCCTCGAACAGGTCAAAAATGAAGAAGGTCCTCAAACACCCGAGGAGAAGGAGGCATACTTTATGGCACAAGTCGGGATGGGTGAACAATTAGCTGGAAAAGGCACGTCTCTCTTCCACTAGAAAACCAACTTTTCCTTCACGTTCAACACAGGTCGTGATTACTACCTGGCTGCCGCCATGTCCTTTTACCGCGCCCTGCGGGTGTATCCTTCACCTGTGGAACTCATCGTCATATATCAAAAGACTGTCCCCGAGCCCATCTTCAAGGTATGTCCTTTCTTTCTCGCTCGCCAGCTTACTCTAAACATCGCGTTTCAGATGGTAATGGATATGACCAACCTGGACGTAAGTTCACCCCATGATTCTCCCTTGAGCAACAGCGGCCGGAGCCTTCCAGACGAGGACGGCGAGAGGAGCCCCACGAGTGGTGGGCCACCTTCAGAGGCTTCCTCGCAAGAGTGGGACAAGGTCACCGACCCGGGGACCCAAACCCCCGCCACATCGTAAGCGATGACCTCTGATCAAATGCTTCGGGTGAGGAAGGAGAGACAGTCACCCGTAGTCATGGACATTGGATGTTTTACCGCCCGCCTCTTGCTCCATCTACACCCACCGATTGCCAATGTGTTCTAATATACTTTCGCTTTTTTTGCATGTACGATCACTGCTGTGTTCAGGTGAAAAACCGAGTTGAAGGTAAGCCGACAAGGTCTACAAGGTATATTTGAAGCTGAGGCCCGTCATGTAGGATATTATGAGGCATTCCCACCTAAATCCACCAACGTCGCCGTCGAGACTCGCGAAGGCCGTAAGGTGCTCATCCTCACCAAGGATGTAACAACTGGCGAAGTCATCTACAAGGTTTCATTCTCTCTCCCTCCCATTCTCCGCGTATCTGCTCACTCCACATTGCAGGAACATCCGGTCGTTACAGCCCTCGACGCCGACATCCAGGGCTCCGGCAAGCACTGTGCCCACTGCTTCCGCGTCATTCAGCAGCCCATGTCCATCCAGCTCCCGGCCGAATCCAACCCGCTCTCCTCCACGTTCTGCTCCAAAGCCTGCCTCGTTGCCAACAGGGCCCAGTCGCACAACCTCCTCTTCACCACGGAGTCGCCCCTGCCCGTCGAAATCGCTCCGGGGCCCACGTCCCCGGCCGCCGTTGAAGCGCGCCACAAGGCCCAGGAGAAGTTCGTCGCGTACATCAAGAAGGAGGGCCGCGTGGCGCCCATCCTCGTTGCCCGCTTCATTGCGCGCCAGGTAGCGCTAGAGACAGCCAAGATGGTCGAAGGCGGGAAGAAGGCAACGGAGAAGAATGACTTTACCGACGCGGAGGGCGGCGAGTATTTGTTGGCGGACCATATCGAGCGGCTGCGGTACCTCGAGGTGAAGCCCCCCGGGGAGGAACTGCCCCTCTTGGTCGATCTCCTGCAGAGCGCCCTGCCGGGCCTCGAGCAGTTCGTGACGGATGAGCGACATGCGACGCTCCTCGGCAAAATGGCTTACAACGCTTTCGGTGTATCTTTCGGTGGTGGACGGGACGACAAGGTCAGTAGTTCACTCTCCCTTCTATCTTTACATGTTACTGAAAGTAACATCTTCAGCCCGCGTCCACGGCCCGCCCAGAGGACCTCGAGAGGACCCGCACGCCCTACGGCACCGCCCGCCAGATCGGCAGCGCCTTCTACACCCTCTCCTCCTACCTCTCGCACTCCTGCTCGCCCTCCGCCCGGCCCTCATTCAGCGCAGGCACCGCCGAGCTCCACCTCGTCGCCAACCGCGACCTGAAGAAGGGCGACGAGCTCACTATTCCCTTCGTCGATGTCAACCAGCACACGGACGAAACGGTCGTGGAGTGCAGGCGCAGGCGGCGCGTCGAGCTCGCGCGTGGGTGGCGCTTCGCGTGCGGGTGTGTGCGCTGCGAGGAGGAGAGCAAGGAGATGACGCCCGAGGAGCGGAAGGCGCAGGCTGGGGAGGCCGGCGAAAAGGATGGGTCGAAGGTCGAGACGTCCATGACCCGCTTTGAAGGACAGGAGGAGAACCACAGGGTCGAGTGAATTGAAATTTTGAGTGAACTAGAGCGGGTGATGCTGTGATGGACTTTGTTCAAGCTTTCGATTGTCCAGTTAGAGACTCCTAATTTTCTTGTTTACAATAATCTACTATCTATCTCAAAAGTACGGGACTAGTACTACATGCCCTCACGTCTACTCTTCGATTGAAATGATTCATCATCATTCCAGCGAGACAATAACTTGTGTGGTATTAGTAGTAGACAAATTGCACTAAACGGTACAGAAATATGCAACAGAGCCATCGGACTAGTCATGCAAGGAGTCGTGGCAACAGCTGAGCAGAGCAGAGGATGGATGGGAGAGTTAATATGGCATGCTAGCAAAATAAAGCAAAGCAGAGATTGCGTTAAGTACCTAACAAGCTTCGAAGCAGGCAAAAAAAAGAAAAAGTCAAAGCAATTATGGGACAAAGAACATACATATAAGTCCGACGAATATGCAAACAACTCTGCGGCAGAACACTAGGCTAAACTTCGCCACATGCTCGCTTCGGGGATTTCACTGCGCGCTTTAAGGATCTTGCGCGCCGCCTTCCGGCCACGCTCCCCAGGCGATGCAGCGTCCACGGGCACCTCGGCTTCATCCTCAATATTTTCCTCTTCCGGCTGTTCGTCATCGTCCTCGGTCGGAAAGTCCAGGGGACCCGGATCCAGCGAGCGCGACCGATCCCGTTCGGCATACACGGCTTTCCGGATAGCCGTTGACGATTTATGAGTGACGGGCTGAGCGGGGTCAGGCCGAGTCGCGAGCGTTTTGGGTTGATACGATGCCAAAGAAAGCGCTTCCTTGTGTTTTCCCAGTTTAATGGGAATCGGCAATGATCCCACATCCATATCTATAGGGAGCCATGAGTGCTTGTGACATGAGACAGCAGCTCGACGCCTTACCTTGATCCTCATACACCTTACGTCTACTGGGCATCATTTCTGGTACAGCAAACCCAGACGCGTCGACGGTCCCGTCATCTTCACCTTCTTCCGGAATCGCCCCTGTCTCGTGACCCCCAGCCTGTCGACGCACAAAGGTCTGCCAGGCCTTGCTGTCCGGTTTCCAGGCGCCCCGATGGCTCGGCATGTCCGCAGCGACTAGTCTCAGAATATCTGGGTCCTGAGATTCATCAATCGGCGATTGTGATCCAGATAGGCCGGCGGGTGAACTGGACGCTTGCGCATCCGTCTGTTGAGGAAGAGATGGCTTCGATAGTGATAGAATCATGGAAGAGGACAGGTCTGTCCCGTGCTGACTCTTAGAAGGACGGATATGCGACGGCGCCGGGAGTGAGGTAGGACGTAATCCAGAGAAAGAGGTAGACAAGCTGTCACCGCTCAGTGGCCGGGGTTTTCGTGACCGTGCTGGAGCGAGTGGTTGTTCGACTAGCAGCAGTGTTGGCCGTGAAGAAATGGGGGACTCTGGATTTTCCCCTTCCAAATCCTCGAGATCGAAAATCATGTCTGTAATCATAGAATCAGCAGTGCAATAACAAGAAGAAACGACACAGACCTCTGTCTTCTTTGCTTGCCAGCGCCTCTTCCTCCTCCTTCTCTGCATTGACCTCCCTCTTGATAGTGACTACTGCAGGCTTGACATCGAAGGTCACTTTTCGCTTTCCCTTCGATTTCTCTCGCCCACGTGAGCCTTCTCTTTCCTCAGGCTGGCATTCGGACTGTGGGGTCGGCTTCTCGAGACTTGGCTGTGATCCCGGAGGCTGCTTCTGTGTATTGTCAACATTGGTGCTCTTACTACCGGAGGCGTGGGAGGAGCCATCGTGCTGGGTCGGATCGGGCCCAGGCTGCCTTCCTTCCGATATTTGGCGCCGGTCTCGCAAGCGCGCCATGTCTTCTTCAAGCGTCATAAAAAACCGATAGCTGGTCGCTGTGTCGACCACGTCGTTAAAATTCCGTCGGACTTTGAGGACATTAGAGGCCTCGATTGTCTGAGGCGCAACTACAGTGGAAGAGCCCACCGTAGAAGACTCTGAGCGCGTTGATCCGTTGGAAAGAGCAGACGGGGGACGGTCATAAGTGGGAGGGGGTGACGTAGCTGTCGACCTTGCCCTAGTATGCATGACTGACGAGGTGACAAGGGACGCTGACAGAGCAGACATGCGGGGAGCAGGTGGAGACGAAGACTGTGCACGCAAGACACTACTAGGAATAAAGTTTCGAACAGGGATGTGCGTCCCGGATGACGAGTGCTCTAAGCCATTGACGGCAGGGCGTTCCCTCGATCTCGATTCCGAGGTGGAAGGCCGTCTTCTCGCGCTCGGCTGATTTGTCTCGTGCTGAATGCGACCGAGGTTCTCTTTGAATCTCTTCCACAGGGCATCGACCCTCCTCCTGAGTTCCGCATCGGTGCTTTCAATTTCCGACGTTTTAGATTCCAGCTGTTCGGTCATATAGTCTTCAGCCGCGTCTCGCACAGCCTGAGACTCCTTGGCGGCAAATGATGACAGATAGGTAAACACCGGGTGTGAAGGTGTAAAAGGGGGTGGGAGAAACACCGGCCGAATATTGGAGAAAAAACTTGGGGGAGGTGGGGGTGGCGAGACGGACGACCGTGAAGACGGTCTTTCGAAGATCGGTTCAGGAGATGTTGAGGGAGACGCCATTGGTGGCAGTAAGAGGCCAAACGTGTCTGAGTAGTTCGCGGATGACAGTTCGTGTTCGACTGCATCCCCAACCTACGAGACAACAAAAAGATTAGCTCTCTCGCGACGAATGGCATATGTAAAGCTGGCACGAAAGCCCTCGCTAGGCAGAAAGGAACAGCAAGAGTGACTCACCAGGCAATCTTTGTGCACCTCGATCCACCCCGTCAAGCTCTTCAAGACGTCGCGTTCAACCCAGTCTTCCGTGGGGAGGAGTGGCCCCGCCTTTCCCTCGACATCCGCAGAGTATGTCTGGTGAACGCGATAGACCAGCAAGTCGCATAGTAGACAAGTGATAGTCGTATATCGGGAGAATCGAGATGTTCCCGCAATTGGTTGCCCTCGCGTCCGCGTCCTGACCGTAACTTGAGGGTGAACCTTCGCGAAAATCAGTGCATTGAAAAAATCTATACGAGTATAGCGTCACGTACAACAGTGATTCCCTCCTCGCCGACGAACACTGGTGTAAAATTCGGGTCCTCGACCAAATCCGTGGACACCGAGTTGGTCGCGCGCAACCGGATACGGACATTGAGGCATTTGCAGGCATAGTGAGGCCTGTCGCTGCCTGAAGTGCCGGCCATATCGAGGCGAACTATGGCAGACGCACAGTGGCTCAGATGAGAGTTGAAGATGAAAGCGAACGGAGAGGCGGTTCCGACTCCGGCCAGCGCTAACTTGGTTGGGTATGTTTCACGGGTTCACATTTATTCACTGGCAACGGTCTTTGCAAATTCGTTGCTGTCAAGTTTCCCCAATCGTTACCTCCGTAATGGTAATTGACGCGAAATTATATTCGTATTAACCGGCCGCAGCCATCGTCGATGCCTTGCAAGCTTTCCAAGATCCCACCACCCCCGCGGAAAGGGGCCTCATGACCCACGGTAGACGCCCACCAACCGTTACAACCCGATAAATAGGCCGTTTTATTCTCATACCGGGCTTCAGCTATGAACCGTGGAGCGGGTGACTTTCCCTTACTATACCTCCGTGTAACCAGGGATGGATCATCCACGCAAGGCCTCCCCCGCTGGGCTGTGCTCTGCCTGAGTCATATGTCGATCTTAATCCGTCTATAGCCGTTTACTTGTCCTTCTTTGACTCCCCATCCTTGACTGCGACCGCATCTGCCGCCATGATTTGTCCATACTCGTTGACTCGTTTCGGGTCGATCCGATAAATCCAGCGCTACATCATCGTCGGAATTAATGAAACGTATGGGCGCAACGAGTCACAGCCTCCTCACCTGATATAGGAAAACGAGGAACACAACATCGTCACTGCGCAATGCAAACGGCAATTGTTAGAGGCGCTAGATCGGGGAACTGATGAGGACGAAAATACCGGAAGCAAGCTAAGCGATGCAAGAATGGCATCTTGATGCAGAATCTACAAATTACGGGGTGTCAGAGGTGCTGCCACAAATGCATAATGGAGAATGTTTCATACGCAAAAAAGTCATCAACCACTGTGGAAAGCGTCTTGTATATCATCGCTTTCATGGGCATGTGCGCCACACTCTGATCGCAAATATTCAGCAAACATCGCAGTACGGAGATGTCCGTTCTACCTTTAGCTTGTAGTTGATAATCAGTTGTGGAACAAGTTGGGCCTACCAGAAGACAATCACATCAGTAAAATTGTTGGAAACACCGACGACAGACTTACGAATCCAAACATATACACGAATGAGGTAAGCGTGGAGATTACAAAGCTGTACCAGCCCCTGTGAGTGTTGTACAGGAGAGAGTACCCCGTGTACGCCATAAGAAGCGGAATGGCAACGTAAGAAACATAGCGGAACGCCAGCTTGTCGTACCTGAAACGAGGGCGTGTCAGTTTAGGGTGCGAGCTAGAGAACGTAACTCGACAAGATGTTTACTCCTGAGTTTTCTTTTCATCCTCGCTAAGAACATGCTTATCTGTACGGATATAGTTACAGCAGTGCCGTATAGAATGACCGATATGCGCACCTCTGATATCAAGCTTGTATGGGATCAAAGAACCTGCGGGAGCAGGAACCACCCTGATGTCCACGGCTTTCGTCACCTGACATTGGTTACAGTTCGTGAGCATATGGAATCGAAATTTCACGACGCACCTTCCAAGCCTCGATGAGAACACCAGTGCCAGACCCGAAAAGAATCATCCAGCTCGTGTTCTCATTGTTATCAATGAGGTAGAGGAGAATAACAAGCTGAACAAAAACGTTGGTAATAATCTAAGACCTGCCTGTGAGCTTCGCGGCAAGCGCACAAAAAAAACCAGCGTACCGTCCTATAATTGACAGTTGGCGAGATGAATGGCAGGATGAACGGATGAGAATTTGTTCACCTGACGGACACTCCAACCATTTCCTTCTTCTGGCGCCAATGCGAGACGTCCGACTTGAACGCAAGCATCTCGAACCTGTGCGGCAGCGATAATTCAATACATCCCGTCGGCAAAAATTGACGGTGTCACATACAGGACGTGCAAAAGGCTGACAAGACCGGTCAAGCCGAGGAACCATGGGTTGGTTTCAATCAGCATGCGCTTGACCTCGTCAAGCTCTGCTCCAGCACCTCCGCCCTGCTGCTTCGCGGCCTCCTTGAAGCCGTTGGCCATGGTCGCGAACAGCTGGAATTTGAAGTACGACATGGGCTGGAAGACAATTTGGATAGGGAGCGACGGCGTCGTGGAATTGAGCTCGACATAGTGTTCACGTAGGTGCCAGAACTCGTTCGGGAATACGATAGGCTTGTAGAAGCCGATCGCGCCAGTTTCGTCTCTTTCTGGAGCCAGTTGAATATCTATACAAAGATGAGAAATGTCGTATACATGAACAAGAATTCCAGCACGAACGCTCAGCAACGGGAGGCGGTAATGTGCCGTATGGAACCTTAACTCCATCTGAGATTAAAGCCAGTGTAATATTCTGAAGCAAGATATCAATATTCTGGAAGTCACTGATAGTCGTGCGACGCTCACACTATGCCAATGGGGAACAATGTAATCGGCCTCAAACTGACGTCAGACCAAGCTTGATATAGCAATAATCGGCAAATACCTCCTCAGGCTCCTCTTCCCCGTTCTCAGGGGTATCCGAACCACCCAATAGTTTCTTTTCCTTCCTGACTTTAGTTCTTGGTAGGTAAGGCGTTAAAACTATCAAAGAAGACGCAATTTCAAGTCAAGAAATTGCTCCAGCGGATTTGAATCCGAACATACGTTTCCGGACGTGATGAATATTTTCGAGCTTGAACGCCGAATCTTTAGGATTTGGGCTTGCACCGTCCTTTGTGAGGAACACATCCATCCACAGCGAGCCGTTATTTAGAACACTCTAATGGTCAGAAGATGACGATGAGCACAACCATAAAGCTGTAGCAAGCATGCATACGCACCTCAGGGAACTTGACGTCGAACTCGGCTGTGTGCGCCGCCTTGTAATCTCCGAAGGTCAGATTTGCCCAAACGAACTTGGGGAGACCCTTGTCCTGCTCTTTGCGCCGGTTTGTGGGGTTAAATACATGGCCGTGAGGCGAGGTCGTCAGGTACACATGCATGTCTAGCTGTTGGCCGAGGGACCACGCAGGCTCGGCATGGACTGGGGGAAGTAACCGTGCGTCTGTAGATTCTGCAGGTGATTCGCCAGGCGTTGCGGGCACAGCGGGCTGCTTTGCAGACGGCTGCGAAAAGTAGTTCTTGGCTTGAAATGGACATAATTATTAGAAACACGTATAGATTGAGCTGAGGTGCAGCGAAATACCTAAGTTCGTGACTGCCCACATGAGAAATAGTTGCTATGTGCGCTGTTAATACACTGGCTCCGGCGGTTTGCCAATTTGGGGAATGGTCATACCTGAGCAATTGTGATGAATTTCTTGTACGGGGACTCCCCATTTCCTCCTGCAGCGGCAACGCCAGGAGCAGCAGGCGCTGCTGTCCGTGGTTCAGGCATGGTGGTTGGTCACTGAAGTTGAGAGCCTGGCTGAAGCACGTTCCTCAACGCGATTGTGTCACAATGTGTGAATTTCGCGATAAATTTGTCGCACGGTTATTTTTAACGCATGTTCCTCCAACAAATTTACAAGCACGACGCGCGTCAATTCGGTAGGTCTTCAGCCACCAAGAATGAACACGAATTTGGTTAATTTCTGGCGTGTCCACAAGTAAGAATTAGTAGCAGTGTCAATCGCGCGTATGTACATGTAGCATTATTTGAACGGTAAGGATTTGGGTTTAGACGTCATTGATTTCGGTCTCTTACTTCCCGTAAGTCCCACTGCACTTGAAAGTTCCCTCTGCTGCTTTCCAGTGGACGTTAACGTCGGAAGAAGTAATGCGGAGGGTATCATAGCTGTGTGCAAGAATCTAGCATCAAAACCATAGTTCTTCTGGTCTAAATACATGCGTGACGTACCGAACCGACGCCGTGAGGCTGCCCATGAGATCCTGGAACTCGCTTGTTGGTATCTTCTTCGTCTTGAAAGTCGGCGGCGCATCGAGTCCAAGGAATGCACCGAACACGGCAGGATCCGCGCAGACACCATCATACGCCCACTTGGCAGTGCCCGTCTTGCAGGATGGTTTCCACTGCGGGGAAGCAAACGACGTCAGTATAGAATCAAACACAACATGAATGTACGGGGAAATGAACAGTCATCTGCTTGCGGATACCGCTCCTCGCAGCAGTGCGAAGTTTCTCTGCTGCTGCGTTCAACTCCTCGGGCGACACCTCCTTTGGCTTTGACGCCTGAATCTTCTCCTCTAGGCTACGCGCGTAAAGGGCGAGCTCGAGCAGCGAGCGTCGGACGTCATCGTCGTCTTCGGGGAGAGGGAAGTTGGCGGTGTCTGCGAGGATGGTTTGCACACTGTCGATGGCGGCTGTGTGAGCGAGGCGGGCCTTCTTGGCTGAGGTAGACGTGGACGCGTCGGCTTTGCGTTTTGCGGCAGGCATGTCAGAAGAAAATTTCTCGAGCTTTGGACGCGTGAAAGGCGCGTCGGGTGAGTCTGACGAAAAGTTGCTAGGAGGTTATGTACACGTGAGTGATTGCAGCGGTCTTGCCCTAGGCGACTCCATTGGAGTCTACGAAGGTTGAACGGAGCGTACAGTTGGTCGATCGCAAGCGAGTATATATTTATCGGTCAGGGGTTAAATATCATTTGCAGAGGTGATAGTCATGAATAAACCCTGGACGAAGCTGTCTGATGGGCCTAAGCCCTACCTCACTGTGGATTAGACGCGTTCAGTCAAAAGATTGATGATAATGAAACGATGGGCAAAGGGCTTTTAAAAGTAAAGGAGGGTAAAAGACGTCAGATGGTCGGTTTAGGAAGGTTCCGTTGGAATGGTCACGTTACCGAGGCCAACCCTTTGCCCTCGTCACGTGGTCTATAACCCTCTGCCCAGACAGGTTTTTATCTCAACCACTTACCACCAACTCCCAACTTTCCACCGCTTATCAGCCCTATCCCACCGTGAGTCCCGACGTCCACAGTGTACACGTCCCTCGCTAATAACCTTGCCAGACCTCACCACTCCACCCGACCAACGTGAGCCTTCTAACGCGTACACTCGCGTCCAATGTCTTACCCCTGTTTTTTCGTTCAGATGCCCGACCGTGAAGACTCTGTCTACCTCGCCAAGCTCGCTGAGCAGGCTGAGCGTTACGAAGGTCAGAATCCTCGCTGATTCGTTATCGCAGCATATTTACAAAACCTCCTCTCAGAGATGGTCGAGAACATGAAGCGCGTCGCCTCGTCAGACCAGGAGCTCACCGTGGAAGAGCGCAACCTCCTTTCTGTGGCCTACAAGAACGTCATTGGTGCTCGCCGTGCGTCGTGGAGAATCGTTTCTTCGATCGAGCAAAAGGAGGAGTCAAAGGGTAACGAGGCTCAGGTTTCAATGATCAAGGGTTACAGGGAGAAGATCGAGAGCGAACTCGCAAAAATCTGTGAGGATATCCTCGATGTCCTCGACAAGCACCTCATCCCCTCGGCTGCCTCTGGCGAGTCCAAGGTGTTCTACCATAAGATGTAAGTCGCCTTGTTCTCTAGTTGTTCGTCAGGCTTATCGTCTCTCAGGATGGGTGACTACCACCGCTACCTTGCCGAGTTCGCGACAGGCGACAAGCGCAAAGACAGCGCCGACAAGTCTCTCGAAGCCTACAAGGCTGCCTCTGATGTTGCCGTCACTGAACTCCCACCCACACATCCCATCCGCCTCGGTCTTGCACTGAATTTCTCTGTGTTTTACTACGAGATCCTCAACTCGCCTGATCGTGCTTGCCATCTGGCCAAGCAAGCGTTTGATGATGCCATTGCTGAACTCGACACGCTGTCGGAAGAGAGCTACAAGGACTCGACATTGATCATGCAACTGCTCCGTGACAACCTGACGCTCTGGACTTCAGACATGCAAGACTCTGGTGAGTATTTCTTTTGCCCTTGCGCCGTTCTCGCGGGCTGACCCGAGTGTTCTTCCAGCCGATAAGCCTGCTGATGCTAAGGATGACGCCGCGGATGCACCCGCTGACGAGTAGATGTGTTGTTCGCTCTTATGTTATTTTGCCATCCCGACCACCTTTGTGCCGACTCTCTCTGCATTGCACCACCCTCATCGCCGTGTCCCGTATCGCAATCCGTATTATAGTTCAAACAATCAATTCTCTTATAGCATTGAACGTCCATCACTATATTATGAGAGAGTGAATAAATTGTACAACTGAACCATTAGTTGTGATAAACGGAATATATTTGATTGCTAGAAAGTGGTCACGTACTAACGACGCGGTTGCAATCCCTGTGCAGTGTGCAAACTTGACGCTGCCACGATGCCGCTATCCCATACATTCATTCTAGGTTCAGCCTCTCTCTTAGCACTCGCTTTATTCTACCTCGCAACCTTGGATATCGCTGAGAACCTCTCGCCGCAAGGATGTCGGATGTCATGGATGTCGCCGTCCTACGTCCTCCAAAGCGACTTTAACACATCATGGACACCGCTCGCCAGAAGATACTCGCTGTCGCTATATCGGGAGGTCGGATGGGACCCTACTCAGGTGTGTGATCACACTAGCCTGGGGTCGAGGAGCGGGCTAACTGTGTGAAGGCACAAGGCACGCCGGTGCTGTTCATCCCAGGCAATGCGGGCTCGTCGCACCAGGTTCGCTCTATCGCGTCGTCTGCTACACGACAGTTTTACGCGTCGCCCCATGTTGTTGCGCCGGAATTCTTGTCACGTACGCTAAAAGCGCTTGACTTCTTTGCAGGTGCGGAATTTCCTCTTTGTTTGTGACCTGGGACGTACGGTTGTGGAACTTGGGATGAAAATGAATAGAGAAGCTAGGAGACAGAGAGCACAGGTTATAGCTTGGAACAGGAGAAGAGCGCTCTTGAGGAGCACAATGGTGTCACAATTCAGGATGCCCGCACCCTTCAGTCGATGTTGATCCCAAACCCTACGCCCTTGCAGTTCAGACCTTCTGATACCTTCTTTGTAGTCGAATTCAATGAGGATCTCTCTGCCTTCCATGGGCCCACCCTTGAATCTCAAATATCGTATACCTCGCAAGCAATATCCTACATCCTCTCATTATACCCGCCAAACACGTCAATCATTATCATGGGCCACTCCATGGGTGGTATCGTCGCAAACTCCTTACTCCCATCCCCTAACATCTCCGCACTCATCACTATGTCCACACCGCACACCCTCCCCCCAGCACGCTTCGACTCCCGCATCGATAAAATATACACCAATAATGAACAAACGCTCAAGTCGGACCCAACACCCATCCTATCGCTATGCGGAGGCGCGACAGATATGATGATCCCCTCCGAATCCTGCATCCTCCCCGCCGACTCGCACGGTACTAACTTTCGGCGCACGGTCTTCACCTCCGCCCTGGAGGGCTCATGGACAGGCGTCGGGCACCGCGAAATGGTGTGGTGTCACCAAGTGCGCTGGCGTGTCGCCCGCGCCGCTCTAGAGCTCGGGGCCGCCTCCACACCCGGTGAGCAAGGCGACGTCTTGGACACCTGGCTGCGCGACGGGCACACCCTCCCGCCGGCCGCGGCTCCCGCGCCGATGGGCTTCACGCTGAACGACCCGGCGACGTACGAGTTCATGCCAGAAGCGAACCACCTGGTCCTCATGCGCCACCGCGGGTCGCGCACGTTCCTGCTGCCCCTGCCCCCCACGGACCGCCTCAAGAAAGCACCTCTGAAGGCAGTCGTGCTCGTTGGGCTGGGGTCCATCCCACCCGTTGCGCCCCACCACAAGGGGCCTCTCCACGTATCCGTGTTTCTGTGTGTGGGCGTGGAGGAGGGGCCCACGTGCAGCCCACTGAAGCCGACGCTGCTGAAACTGATACCGAATCCCGTGCCGGGGACAACGTTCCCGGTGCCTAGGGAAGGGACGGACGAGTCGGAGGGCGTGGTGGTTTTTGAGGCTGATATTCCCATCGATGAGGGCGAGGAAGGCACAGCTAAACGGTGGCTTGGTGTTCGTGCCGAGGAGGGTGATGGGCGGGGTTGGGTGGTTGGTGGATTCTCCCTGCGGGAGGAAGTTGTTGCGGCCCCAAGCACGCTTTGTATGTATTTTTCTGTTTCGCTGACTATTCCTGAGGCTGATGGGCTGTTGATGTTATTTTTACCTCGCGAAGCGCTTCTGTTTAGAAGTGCCGACGTTCTTTTTTCCGACAAGACGGCTCTGCGATCACATTTTATGTTCCCAAAGATATTTTCCAATGCTCTCATCGTTTATAGATTCACCCCCATTAGACCAGACGAGGAACAATGGTGTTCAGGTACCCACATCCCCTTCCCTCCCGCCTTCCCAGCTTCTGACCGTCCACGATTCAGATCCCCTCCTCGCATATATGTTATCCCACACCTCCAACCCCGCAGAAACGCACTACTTCCCGATAAACGCACCCATCGGCCGCATCCTCCTGCATTCGCACGCGCCTGCCCCGTACGTGGCTGCGCCACGCAGGACACTTGATGTTGTAATTTATTCATCGGGGACACTCGGGTGCAATATGCTGGGGTTCTCGATCAGCATCGACTGGTCCGCGACACTCGGCCGGTGGGCGTCGCGCTACCCGACGACGCTAGTGAGCTGGGCGCTCGGCGTTGTAGCTGTCGTTTTGTTTACTGCGTGGGGCGCAGGTGACTATCCGGCGGGCAAGTCCCATTATTATTTTTGGTCGAAAGAGCGGGTAGGCTGAATGAATATCGCGTTGCAGGTATGCCGAGCGTAAAGGAGTCCTTGTCGCATTTTGGTCGGTACACTTTCCGGAAACTTTTGGTTGCGTCGTTCGTAGTTGCACTACTTCCACTGCCTGTGGATTATTACATCGGCACTGGAGGGGAGCTGCTCTTTGCTGCAGTTGCGCCGATTTTACTGCTTACTGCTAGCGGTCTGGTATGTGTGAGCTGGTGGTTACTCGCCTGCTCGATGTGGCCGATTGGGGCACTGGGTTCCGTGCTTTTCGGGAGGTATGTAGACGTTCTTACAGGTTGCGGAAAAATACTTATACGTTGGAATGTTGTAGATCGAGGGTACGCGGAAGCATCGGTGTCCGTCGGAGTACTGTCATATCTATGGGATTAATCTTCGTTCTCATTTTCCTCTTCGTTCCATGGCAAGTGGCCTACCTTGGCTGCTGGCTCATTCACCTCTTTACCTGTGCCTCCTCGGCGCGGCACCTCTCACACTTGAGATCGACGCCTACCCCTGGTGTCGCTGCGATTCCATTAATCCGTATAGCCGATGTGGATGGGGACGTACACGAGCATAACCCTGCAGAGGTGCAAAATCATGAAGCGCAGCGGGGAACCTTGCAAAAATACCTAATTGACAATCATAATCATAACATGCACTTGCTGCTGCTCATGACCTGGCTCCTCCCCCTCGTCGCGCCGGTACTAGCAGTGTGGGTGCGGACGCTAATCACGGCCGGACTGACGACGCCATTTGACGGCGATCACGACTTTTTGAATGTCGCACCGTTCCTTATCCTGGTCGACTTTGCATCCTGGAATACTGGGGTGCTCTTCGAACGACAAAGGTGAGGCCCCAATGCGTCCTCGCTCCACAGACCCGCATTCTCATCTAATAAACAGGTTCGAACGCGCGCTCTCCATCAGGTGGGTCCTGGCGGTACTTGCCGGCACTGCTTTCTTCATAGGCCCACGGAGGGCATACAGCGTCTTTGACGCAGCTAAAATCGCTGTCGGGCTCATCGTCATAGTCCGTGTGGGCCGGCGATATTGGGGAGGCGTAGGCTGGGCTCTAGATGAAAGCAGGGCACCTCGTTAGATGAGTATAATTTATCAGGACCGAATTCAATTTCATACGAGAAATTTTCAAATTCCAATGTCATTGGTATTAGTAATGTCGTTAGACGTATTCGCGGAGTTGTAATATTAGGAGCCCATAATCGCCTACATCTCGAGGAACAAAACTCTCCCGAAACTAGATGGCTAATGAGGTTTCAAGATGCTGGCCTGACATGGGTATCCTTGGCATAGAATTGTTGCAATCAGGTGTGATCGGATACACTGGAAGGCCGTCAACTGATGCTGACAGGCCGATGGAAATAGCTCCGCGTACAACGAATTCACATACATCAGCAACAGGACAGATCTATCCTCGGGCTCGGCGGTAATCATAGCCCGCATTTCTATGCTTTTTACCACACTGTGAGAGGGAGCGATATGGTGCGCTTGAATATACCTTCGTAGCGAACCCAAAGAAAAAATGGACGGGAATCGCTAGAATACGGTTAATCTTGTATTTTTCATTCTTTCTCCCCAGTTCCGGGCCCACCTCATGACCATCACGGGTCGATCACCAAGCAGCAAAAAATTGGGTAATAATTCATGCAACGTTGAGTCGCACCCCCGACCCAGGCATGAGGTCTCCACACCCAGACTCCTAGCATTAATTGTGGCACTGCGCCACATTGCGCGGTCCTCGTTGTCAGACACGTTCCCAGCACATCTAGCTCATGAATTAGCTGGCCACGTGAACCAATTAAGGCACAGGATAACGTTTACTAATATTGTTGGAGGAGTTATATCGTTTGAGCTGAGGAAAATTGCGAGCAAGGCAAAACTACTAGTTGATGAGGTGTTCTTTCCGATAGAGTTATTATTCGAACCACTGCATCGTTGACCAAGGGATTCCGGAGATTCTTAGAGAGAGGAAGAAGGGGATGCGCTGAAAAAGGAAAGCTTACCCACGCCGATGCATCAAATCACATAACATGGGGGATGTTCATACTCCGCCCCTCACTCTCTACCTTGCGACTGCCGAAACGTTGTGAAGAACAGCTCGAGTTCTGAAAAAACCAGCTGGGACTTCAACGGAATGCACGGTACTCCCACCAGCGTGTCCCCCCGGGGCACCCCTTCTCGTCGTGGCAAATCTCCTAGATTTGGCGCCGACAGCCCGTCACAAGCGAGTTCAAGTGCGTTGCCTACCAACTTCACCAATGAACACAACAGCTCCTTCTTTTCGTCCTTAAAAATCCTCGTCGAAGGCGCCACACCAATTGATTCGGATTCCGACAAGGAACCTGAACCAACCGAACTTCAACAGGATTCAACAAGCGAATCAAGGCGAGCGCCCCGCAAATCAAAGACAGAGGCTCTGGCAGCTCTTCACAGCCACGCTAGGTCGGCTTCGCCTAATCCCGGCGACGACGACCATATCATGGACTCTGATGATTATCGCATCCCTGTTTCTCCAACTCTTGACTTGGCCTCTGTGAAGACTGCTAGCCCTCGTCAGGCACAGATCACGGGTCAAGAGTCTCGTCCATTTGGACTAGAGGACTGCCCCGAGTACTATCCAACCATGGAAGAGTTTAAGGATCCAATGGCCTATGTTCGATCTATCTCAGAGCAAGCCGAGGACTATGGCATATGCAAGATTATTCCACCTGAGGGATGGAAAATGCCGTTTGTCACCGATAGCGAGGTCTGTCATTGATACTCTTGCATTCAACTTGACTCACACTTGACGTGGCAGACCTTCCGATTTCGGACTAGACTCCAACGCTTGAACTCGATTGAGGCATCATCCAGAGCCAAACTTAACTTTTTGGAGCAGCTCTATCGTTATCACAAACAACAGGGTAATATTAGGGTTGTCGTGCCCACGATTAACCACAAACCACTCGATCTTTGGCTTTTACGCAAGGAAGTTCAAAAGCTGGGAGGTTACGAAACGGCAAGTCCGCTCCTACGCCACATATCATTATGCTTGTCTTATCTTTGTCTCAGGTTACGAAAGAAAAGAAGTGGTCCGACCTTGGCCGCATTCTTGGATATCGTGGTATTCCCGGACTGTCCACACAGATCAAGAATTCATATACCCGCGTCATCCTTCCCTACGAACACTTCTGTGAAAAAGCTCGAAACACCCCAGGGATTGCACCTATCGCGCACGACCCGCAGCTCAAGACACATACAAATATCCAGTCTTCAGGAAAGCTTTCTCGGTTGAGTGCCACTGTCACGACTACGGGCGAAACGAGTCCGCCATCCAGCCCTCTGACCGCAACTTCCAGTCCGCTCTCTGAACCACCTGACGAAAGCGAATCTCGTGATGCGGATGGCAACCAATCAGCGAGTTCAAGGCCCCGCAGAAGTACTAGAATGGGATCAGAACAAGCTTGTATGTCCCTTTTCTTTTTCCGTCGTCGTGCTCTTAACATCCTCTAGCGAGCTCGAAGAAGCCTGTCAGCGTTACTGCTCCAGTCATTCCACCACCCGTCTTCTATGATAAACCAAAGGTGGATACCAAAGGAACCCCCGAGGTACGGCCTAGTTTTCTAGCAAACGGGACGCCAGTGACAACTCGGGACCAGCAAAACTGTGAAGTATGCCACAAGAAAAATCGCGGTGAGGAGATGCTGCTTTGTGATGGTTGCGATTGTGGTACGCGTTTTTCGAGTGGCTTTCTACAAGTCTTGTTCTTGACGGTGTGCATAGGGTTTCATATGTTCTGCCTTCAACCGCCGTTGTCGGTCATCCCAAAGGAACAGTGGTTCTGTTACACCTGTCTTTCGGGCACAGGCGGCGATTTCGGTTTCGATGAGGGCGAGGAACATAGCCTCGCGAGTTTCCAAGCTCGAGACAAAGAATTCAGGCGAAGGTGGTGGAAACAGCATGTGCCTGAATCGTCAACACTCTACCAAGCGAATGATCCGAAGGTAAATCTGATCGGTGACGTACCCGTCTCGGAGTACGATGTCGAGAACGAGTTTTGGCGCCTGGTGCAGTCACCGCACGAAACTGTCGAGGTTGAGTATGGCGCAGATGTTCATTCTACGACGCATGGAAGGTATGAATTGGAGCTTATTAAAGCGCACAATGTACTTAGGTCTTGTTGCCATAGTGCGATGCCTACGCTGGAAACACACCCACTGGATCCATATTCAAAGGACCCTTGGAATCTCAATAACATTCCTATTGTGTCCGACTCACTTCTTCGATTTATCAAATCTGACATTTCTGGCATGACTGTCCCTTGGACTTACGTGGGCATGGCGTTCTCCACATTCTGCTGGCACAATGAGGTGTGTTTAGTTAAATCTTGACTTCGTGTCATTAATGTGGCTTCCATGCACAGGACCACTATACCTACAGCATCAATTTCAGTAAGCTACTCGTGGTTTGAGATGAGATCCCTTTATTAATTCCACTGCAGTGCATTGGGGTGAAACTAAGACTTGGTATGGCATCCCGGGCGATGATGCAGAGAAATTTGAGGCCGCGATCAAGGGCGAAGCGCCTGACCTTTTCGAAGCGCAGCCTGACCTTCTGTTCCAACTCGTCACTCTCATGAACCCTAAACGAGTTACCGATGCTGGCGTCCGTGTATATGCTTGCAATCAGCGTGCGGGTGAATTCGTAATCACCTTCCCGAAAGCCTATCATGCAGGCTTCAACCACGGCGTAAGCAATATCTTATTTTCCTTCTTATCAGTACTTATTTCGTTCTTTCGTTCGTTTTCAGCTCAATTTCAATGAAGCCGTGAACTTTGCGTTACCAGACTGGCTACCCTATGGGCGTGACTGTGTCCAGCGGTATCGAGAACACAGAAAACTCCCTGTTTTTTCTCACGACGAGCTCCTTGTAACGATCACTCAGCAATCGCAGTCTATCAAGACAGCGACATGGTAAGGACTTTGAGTCTCTTCTGATTTACATTTCTAAATGCCCTGCAGGTTACACGACAGCCTCAAGGAGATGATAGAACGGGAAATCAACGACCGTACGAAGGCTCGAAACATGGGGCTTCCCGAGGTACTTCAAGAAGAAGATCGTCCGGAGGATCAGTATCAGTGCACAATCTGCAAGACTTACTGCTATCTATCCTTCGTCATGTGCCAATGCACGTCCAATGTTGCCTGCGTCGATCACGCTGGATTGCTCTGTGAAAATCGCCCAACTCATCAGCTCACCTTGCGGAAACGATTTTCTGACGAAGAACTTCTCGAAACTCAGGCTAAGTTTGCGGAGCGTGCTGCTATGCCAACCACCTGGCGGAGCAAGTTGAGCAAACTGCTTCTCGAGAGCGGTCGTCCTGCCCTTCGCTCCCTCCGCGCACTTCTCGCTGAAGGCGACCGTATCAACTACCCTCTTCCCGAACTCAACTCTCTTCGCAAGTGTGTCAACAGAGCCAATGAATGGGTAGATGCAGCCAACACCTTTACCGTTCGGAAGCAAAGTCGTAAACGCTCCAGGCGACCTCGTGGGCGCCCCTCAGCCAATGATTCTGCGATGGCCGTGGATGATCCAGGCGATCGTCCTGATCGTAGCTTGGACGACCTTTATGCCCTTTTGCGGGAGGTGGAAACCCTTGGCTTTGATTGTCAAGAGATTGCCACCCTTCGTACTCTAGCACACCACGCTGAGGAGACGAAGAAAAAAGCCAGTGCCCTGCTAAGTTCTCAGCCTGCCGATGAAGATCGCGACAGCTTCCTACAGGAATGCAAACGTCTACTCCTAGATGGATCGTCGATCAACGTTATCCTCGACGAACTCTTGGAAGTTGAGAAGATTGTTGATCGCGAACAACTGGTGACTGACTTGGAGGAGAAGTTGGGGGAGGAAGACACGCCATTGACGCTGGAGGAACTCCGTCAGCTTCTGACCCGCGCCCGCACCTGCAACATATCACCTGACAATAAGCACCTACGGATGTTGGAAGCCCGTCAGAGGGCTGGTGACAACTGGGAAGAGCGGGCAAAGAACATCTTAGCGCAACCGGTGAAGACAATCGAGGAGCTGGACGATTTCGCGGACATGGATACTGCCATCCCGATGGACCCTGGAGTTCTTGATCGTCTTATGGCATCTCGCGCTAAAGCCAAAGACTTCGATAAGCAGGCAAAGGCGTGGCTCAACCCTGAACCTGATGCACCTAAACCTAGGGTGCTCGACGTCATGCGAATGGTTAACCGCGCTGAGAAGGATTTTAGCATCCCTTCTGTCAAGAACCTTAAGCGGACTGCCGAGATTGCTATGGACCTTGAAACCAGATGCGATCACGTCCTCAGGAACCGATACCATCGTGAAAAGGAAGACGTCTTCGAGACGATCGGTCAATGGAAGACCTATGCGCAAGAACACCTCCGGATGTTCGTCCTTCCTGTATTCGACAAGCTGAACGCCCAAATCAAACTCCACGAGCAGTGGCTCAAGGACCTGCCTTGGTACTGCCACGAACACAAAGAGGCCCATGGCCAGTCTGTCTATGACGATGTCGTAGCGTGCACCAACCCCGAGGATGATCTGCCTCCCTCCGACGAATACCTTACTTGCATCTGCAGCACTCCTGTGCTTCCCCCTCCCCCAGGTGCTCAGTCGGATGCAGTCCAGTGCGACCATTGCTTTGCTCGATTCCATGGCGACTGCGCCAAGAACGGCGGTTCTTGCCCATTCTGCGACCACCACCATTGGAATGGTGCTATCAACAAGGAACGTAGTTGGCATTTCTGCTACCTTCCGAATATCCTTACGAAAGCTCCTGAGATTACCAAGTTCTATTCCGACGACTGGAGACAGCTAGAAACTATCGTGCACCGGCTTGATAGATTGTCTGTCGCGATTGGACAGTTCTTATCGTTCACATCACAGCCCGTCAACCAGGATCCGAAGTATATTCACCAAGTCCGACACTTCATGCGCAAACTTTTCAAGATTCAGTTTGCTGTCTCACCGAATCCAGAGGTATCTTTCGGCCTGGATCTGGCTGGTTTGCACCGTATCCTTGCTGGAGGGCGAACACCCGTTACTCGTCCTAAGAAGAAACGGCGCCCACGTTTCGTCTTCGGCCAGGACGTTGACCAGGATTGGTCTGACGGTACTCGCTGCATATGCAGAGGTCGTACTCACTACCTCCTCAATTATCCGACTGTCTCATGCGGCACTTGTAATAAACTGTACCACGCGGGTTGTGTCTTCTACCCTGCGCAGGATTCTAAGGAAGGTGCTCGCTTCACATGTCCTCTGTGTTGCTTGCGTAAAAATGTCCCATATCAATACTCCGACGTACGAGTGAAACCGACGGGTATGTTATTGTCTGCATCTCAAATTTGCTGTGATCTTACTAAATCCTTCAGAAGATCAAATCGATCCCGACATGTACATTGACACACACGAGATGCTAGAAACATTTAGCAAAGATGTCATATACAAGAAGATGGCGCCCCCCTATGCGCAGACGCTTTTTGTAGAGCTCGTCCGATTTATTCCAGGGCAGCCTCAAAGCATAGGGACGACGGTATCTACTCCGCGGTCCAGTTCGAGTCATCACCTGAGCCCAAGAACCCTACCTTCCCATTCTGTTCCACCCCACCACGACCACTATCCTCTTCATCAGCGATCTTCGCCAATACCTCATCACCACCCCGCAGATACCTTCATCGGTCCCTCAGCGATGCAACACGTACCGCCACCACCCCCTTGGTCTCGATGGGGTACAATGTCTACCCCTGCACGACCCCCTTCGACACAGCGCCGCCAGAGTGAATCTTCTCAGTCAACTCCTCAGCCTTCTGCCTCGAGGAAACGAAAACATGTTGAAGATCTACCAAGCCCTGAGGACATGTCGAGGGTCCATTCGTCATCGTCGTCTGCTGGACCTGCTCCAAAACGACGTCCAATGCTATCTGCTCCGTTATCACCACCACTGCAACCGTCTGCTGCTCCAATGTGGCCTGTCCAAACTCTTTCGCCCTCTTTAGCTATGATTGTGTCTCCGGTTAACCAAACCGTCATCACATCGCCTCGACCTCTATACATCCCCCCTCCCCTCAGGAATGGCACCAGCGGGTCACCGCCGATGCCACATGGCGTGAAGCCTCTCATGATGCAGTAGAATGCTTGCTTTTCTTATTTTTGCCATCGCGATTATGCTACAGATCCTTGCTCTTTCCCATTCTTTGGGCACTCATGATGTACATGTTTAATACGATTGAATAAATCAAAGCAGTTTCCCGATCGAATTGCTCATCAAAATTGCGCAAGGCCGAGCTCAATCGCTTTGATCGTCAACGCCTACTCATTATCTTGATGAGTTTGAACGGAGGCAAGGAATTTGTCGCTTACCAATTGCTTTGAGGAGAAACGAGAATTGCAAAAATCCCCTGCACCATACCAGAGCTGTAAGAAAGGTTAGCGAGGATGTAGGCCAGTGACATAAGTAGTATTCACCCCGGGATGTCCAGATGGTCTATAACACCCCTTAAGTTCTCCCTCCTCGTCTAAACCCCAGACTACGCCGGTACGTTCTATTGTCTCTTCGCCAAAAACATCCATCATCGACTGACGTATGTTTTGGTACCCAGTCCTTGAAGGAGCGTAATTAACTGCAACGGATCTGGGAGCAGAGGAGAAACGCACGCGAAAATCACGACGTCCGCGGGAAGAGCGGAACCGTCATTGAAAACGATGGCATCTTCTAAGAAGCTTTCGGGCTCAACACCCTGCTTGACTTTGACTTTTCCGGAGCTGATAAGTTCGGCACATCCAACATCGATCCCTATACACCAGTAGGAGAGAGTTTCCCAACCATTATTATCAAAAAAACGTACAATACCCTATTGGAAGAGCTAACTATCAGTGGAAAATACGTAGAGATGGCGGGGATCCTTGCCTCCAGCACGTTCGAAGAGCAACAGGTACAGCCCGGAACCGTCTTTGCCCATATTCAACTTCAGCCCGGCCTTGGTTAGTCCTTCATGCATGTCCTTGTCCCGGGCCCAGGCCTCGTCCTCGTGCGCCCGTAACATCTCCCTGCACAGCAGCAACGGCCAAGATACAAACTTCAGATCCAATACTTCGGGTGCAACACCCTCTGGCCACGCGCTGCTCCAAACCGCGGTCATCGCACGTGCGGAAGTCACACATGTTGAGGAGCGTTGCACCATAGTGACAGACTGTGCACCCTGCACGACCAGGTCTTGACAAATGTCCGCAGATGTATTGCCTGCGCCGACGACAACGACACGCTTCCCAATGAATGGGCGCCCGCCGAGATACTCGTACGCGTGGAAAGAGGTACCACGGAACATTTCCTTATTGCTAATGTCGGGATACTGGGGCTTCCCAAGCGTGCCTGTCGCAAGCACGATATGAGCTGGATTGAGTTCGACCTGCGTTCCATTTCTATCGACGACCATAGACCATCTCTTGGTCTGAAAATCATAGGTCGGAGTGGGCAGGGGGCGGGAGTTGGTCCAGATAACCAGATCCTGGGACTTGGCGTAGTGTTCAAACCAATCCGCCAATTTATCGCGAGGCGTGAATATCGGCCAGTTTGCGGGGTATGGCTGGTACAGGACTGGGAATGCTAGTTTCTAGACATCGCTAAGACCTGAGGAAACAAGGAGGGCTCACGAGAATGCTGGGATCGCGGCGTGTGCAAGTTTAATGTAGGATATCGTTTTCTCCAGTTGTCACCGACTCTTATGTTGCTCTCGAGCACGAGGGCTGGAATGTTCATCTGGCGAAACCGAGCTGCAATCTGGAGGCCCGTCTGGCCGGCTCCCACTGATAAAAAAAAATGATAAGGACTAGAAACACAGATGACGAGCAGAACTCAACCAATAACAACATGGGGGTTCGCTTCAATGTTCTTTCTCCTCTCCTGGTGAACATCCACCCAGGCCAGCGTGTGTCCCTCGTATAGGCCCTGCTCTGGTCCCAGTTCTTCATCACCCTTGAGATCCTTGAGTGTCATGAGAACGATCTTTGCCTTCCACGCTCCAGCTTGATCTTTAGCAAGATGACAGTATCCTTGCCCAATCGCAATACCCGTAGCAAAGGTGAATCCACTTGCTATCCATTCCGGATCAAGATTGCTTTGCTGAGGCGACAAACCTGGGCTACCATCAAGTCTGACGTTTGATATCTTTGCGGCTGAGAGGGTATCACAAAGGTAGGCTGTTATTTTTTCTCGGCCTGCGAGTGCACGATTGTTCCATGTGAACGTTAGGACATCCCGCAGCCAACCGTCGGGGAGGAAGCACGATATGACGTCTTCAAGCTTCTCTGACTGTAGTGAGGCAGCGTAGTTATCGAGCCACATGGCAGCTATAGCATGAGCGCTATCGCGAGCAGACATAATGATAGTGGGGGACAAGTTGACTGTTGGTCAAGGCTAGGAACAAAGGCCTATCTGAACTCAGCGTGGGATGTGAGCCGGTAGGAGATTGGATCGAAGGGGTACGTAGTAGTACAGTCAGACCCTGTATAAGCATATGCAAGGCGGCCTTATTATCCCTTTAGTTAGGAATGCGAATCATGCGACCATTCGGAGGTTCCACGATCAATCTGGTTATCTCCATGCATCTGCATCTAACCAACCCATACAGTTTAAGCCTATCACTGATGTGCCACAGAAAGGGATAGAGACGGAATACCTACTACGAGTTTAACGAGTTCCTGGGAAAGAAGAGTGAGTACTGAGTAAATACATTAAAAATATACGAAAAGTTGCACAGTAATCACTCATCGCTGTGTCCAGGGGCGAGCATGACCGCGATACAAAACGTTACGAGAAGCCTTGTTTTTTGCCATTCGTCCTGGGGCTGCTAAACCACATTGTTTGGTTGTGTATACTCCAAGTGTCCATGAGGTTTGTCAGCCCGGTCATTCTTTGCGTCCGATCGGCAGTCGGCTTACCCAGCCTGACTTGTCCTCCAACCACCACTTGTCTTGCGGTCGTTGCAGAGACTCAATCCACCCCATTGGCCTCCTCGTATCCCTCGTGGAATAGAGGGTTTTAACAGCAGTAGGTCTCCGTGAATACACTGATCATGTCCCACAACTGCACACAGATTTTATAGAAACACTTTCTATCAGCCTTAGCAAAGCCCAAGCAGTCGGCTCGAACAGGCCTCCTCCTCGACAGCCTCGGCGCAAGACTCCCGCACGAGCGTTCTTCCACTACCCTTCTTTGAGACATGGCGTTTGCTCAGCCTTTTCCGCTCGCGGCACCGCAAGTGAAAGTTGACCAGCCGCCGTCATTTGCGCCCGACCTCGCTGTTCGCTTGATCTGCCCGGAATGCAGAGATCCGAACCCGAATATTGTCGAAGAGTTTGGTAGTGGAGACCTCGTCTGCGGGAACTGTGGCCTGGTCTTGGGTGACCGTATTGTGGACACGAGGAGTGAATGGCGTGTAAGTCCCCGTTAAATCCCCCTATCCGTCTTTCTTTTCTTTCGTCCATTGCTCCAATTATGAAATTATTTTTTTAGACGTTCGCCAATGATGAGGGGGATGATCCTTCTCGTGTCGGTGCAGCGTCAGACCCGTTAATGGAAGGAATGGAACAACTAGACACCGTAATCAGCTTCCGCGACGGTGGCTCTGGCATATCTCGCGAGCTCCAACGCGCCGCGTCGCGCTCACAAAATTCTCGCACCGAGCGTAACCTCCTCACCGCATTTCGCGACATATCCAGTTGGTGTGACCAGTTTTCACTGCCAAAAACGATCAGCGACATTGCGAAGCAGCTGTATAAGCGTTCTGATGAGGAAAAGCTCCTCCGAGGGAAACCTCTCGATGCCGTCATCGCAGCATGCATATTCATCGCCTGCCGACAAGCACATGTTCCCCGGACGTTCCGCGAGATCTGTAACCTCACCCATGTGTCGAAAAAAGTGCTGGGACAGTGCTACAAAGCGCTCGAACAGGCATTTAACCTGACACCTGGTGCCTCTGCCGTGAGTTCCGACCTCTCCCCGTCGACTGGTCCCGAGAACCTCCTTGTCCGGTACTGTAATCACCTTGACCTCCCCCCGAACGTGCAATCCATCACTTCGGATGTCATTATTGCTGCGCGGGCACACGGTATTGCAGACGGAAGGAGCCCCGTGTCGATTGCAGGAGGCGCGATATACTTCACTTGTCATCTGTTGGGCAAGGTCAAGTCTTTGAGGGATATCAGCTCGGTCGCGGGGGTCAGTGAAGGGACGATTAGGCTGGTGTATCGTCTGTATTACGCGGAGAAGGAGAAGCTGGTGAAGCAGGAATGGATTGATCAGGGCAAGGCCAGCCTAGAACGCCTCCCCTTTGACTCTACGAGATGATTGGGACCATTAGTGTATGTACTCTGCGTTAATTGTTTAATGTTCATTGCATTGCAAATGCACCTGTTAGCATCATCAACTCCTCTTGTTCACCCATCATAGGCTCCTGTGTATGACACTAAGGTCTTTCGGTCAGCTGTTGACTTGTCAGTTCGACAGGGTCGATCCTCTTTCCAAGAGCCACCGGTCGTGTTTTGAGACTTCGTCGTGGCGGACCGACTCCACGAACACCACAGACGACATTCTCAAGTGCCTATCGACCATAATCACCCTGACGCCCCGTTCTGGCCGCTGCTTTGGGCAGCATTAGTGTTATGAATATTTCTTCACCAGCCTCCGCTTTTTCTGAGAGTTACTGTGTATGCTCTCCGGTAGGTCTATGTGCGAAATACTCTTCCTCGACGAGATCCTGGACATGCCCGAACTCCTCTAAAAAAATGGACTGTTGATACGACCCTTTAGTCGCGTCCGCTCGCCCGAGGCCCTTCGTCTCCCTTTTTCATCCTGTACTGATATCTTTTATTGTTTCCTACATCCCTGCCGATACAGTACGCATCATGGTCTAGTAGGCCAGGAAACTGCGTTAGAGTGAAGTGTCGACACATGGACTTCGGATCTCAAAACCCGGTCTTCCTTATGTGCACATATAATGCAAGAAACAGATGCATCTGTATAACCAAATCATAACATTGTCTATCATAAAATAGTATTCTGAGTTTTGGACCTCAAGGTCTCACAATGGGGACGTGAATCGCTTCGTTCTTGATAGCTAAATCCGGAATAACATTTGCCTTTTATGTATAGCTCGGTCTTTCAACATACACTCCACATCGCACAACGACTTCTAGATAGGCCTGCGATGCTCAAACGACCGAATTCCCGCGGCGGTGATACATTATGCCTTATATTTCCTATGGAAGAGTCTAGGGCAGTGTTTGCACGACACCGATTGGGCCTAAGTGTCCGTCGTGTATCATGCCGTGTTATGATTGCAGCAGCAGAGTGCATAATTAGTGCATAATTGTCATGGTAAATTCCACAGTGAAATTCTGTGGGGAGAGCATGAGACGGCGTCAAAATAATCCTAAGGCACTATAATATATTGTGGGAGGCTTACAGATATAAAATACACTTTCTGTCGGTGCCACAGAAGAAGAAAATGATTAAATAATACGTACATGTACATACGTCCATTCGAAAAATCATCTGATGCCCATCGGAGTCCTGGGTAACACGATCATAGATCTTCGTCCTGCTATCATACCACCGTCCTCAAACCGCCCTTCTCAAGCGTTGGCAACACAGTACCGGCAGGCCTTTCACTGTTCCTCATTCCCTCTTCCTGACATAATCAATCACTTCACCAAGCAAAAATCCGATGATGCACCATGTTGCTACAGCCCACCAGAAACCAGCGATGAATCTCCATCGCGCACGCGCATCTGCCTGTGTCATAGAATATGAGGAACGCGGGTCGTAGTACGCGTACGGAGCGAGTTGTTGTGCGCTGAGCGGTGTGGGCCCGAACAGGTGGTGATTCTGAGGGGAAGGTAGATAGAGCCCTGCTGGTTCTGAAGCACCAGATGGCGTAGCTAGTGTTTGCAATGGAGGTTGCGGTCTCGATGTGGATTCGGATTCAGTGTAAGGGGGAGGACTAGCGTCATGTATAATCTTTGGTAGAGGCGGATCTGGGATCCTGGTGCCATTTGGGTGGCCAGAGGACATGACGGCTGTTGAAGGAGCCAGCACGGTCACGTCACGCTGCCGGCCCAGCTGTTGTCCAGCTCCTCTCCAAGTCATCATCCTTTATCAACGTGGTAGCTAGTAATTTTGATCTGCTACGCATTCGTGAATCCACGAACAAAAGGCGTGAGCAAGGCGATAACACCATCTCGATCATGGCAGTAGATTGGATGTAGGATTGTGGCATTGTCGAATCAGATCGATCCCATTCCCAGCTACCTGTGATACATGCGTAAGGATTTCCGCGAGAGACCATATGTCGATATATTCAAGTCATTCAGGTATACAATCTATCAATCGAACACCTAACTAGACCGGCGACGTTTCCTCCATGGGCAAGCGTCAATATCGAGTGTTCTCATATAACGAATGGTTACGAGTCTAACACCTAACAACCACGAAGAGTTGTCGTCCCTAACCGGCGCATCGGTAATGTATTGTTCATGCAGTAGGAGGATTCAATTGTTGAGAGGTGTTACATCATACAGATTTTTTGGTGTTCGAGACTTTGAATGGAGGTGATGGGATCTAACTAACAAGTATGAACATGAAGAAGAATGAGGAACGAAAAGACAGATACCTTGGACAACCTAAGCAGAAAAAAGGATGGATAGACGAATGAATGATAGTCCCACAGTGGCTGTAATCACGACGAAGGAGCCTTCTCGGGTAACGCCTGCTTAATCCACGCTCTCAGGTCGTCCAACTCCTTCTGATTTGTAGTGTGACCCATGCCTTCATATATGTTATAATTTAAACCTTTGAATTGGCCTGGAGTAGTCAAGAGCGGAATTCCCAGTTGTTTGGTCAGAAACTCGGATGAGTCTTTGCAAAATTGGAATTTGACAAGGGGGTCTTTTGAGCCATGGCCCCAGAAGACAGGAATATCCGAAGCATGCTGTGCCGCCATCTGTATGGACACCGTTAATATGTAAGGAGATGAGGTTTTCCAATACGAACGGCTTTGAATTTCCCTCGCAATGGTAGCCAGCCACTTAACACCGCGATGCCAGCCAATTTTCTCTCGCCCGTTAGTCCAGTCAAGAGCGACATTGTAGCGCCCTGGCTGAAGCCGCCCAGGACAATGCGACTAGGGTTCGTACCAGAATCAACCTCAGCGGTGATCAGTTCATTGATCCTTCTCGCTGACTCGAGCATGCCCATCTCGTCTTCATCGGAATCGAAACCAAAGGAATAGATGTCAAACCTATGAGTAGAACAACACCATCGATCTGTTTGTTAATAAATTCGTGAGGGTTTGAGATCTGTACTTACCACGAAGGCATCTCTATACCCATATTCGCCTTGACGCTCCGGATAGGCCTGATACGTCAGAAGGTCAGCGATGCAAAATGGAGAAAGGATGATGTATATTAAGGATCTGTACATATCACAGCCGTGCATGAATGGTGGCGGCGAAGACTCACGAATGAGGCAGTACCCATTTGACGTGGGCAAGGGCAGGGTCGGTTCGAAACATGTCTGCAACGGGCTTCCAGCCATGCCCTGTGTCGCCGAGGCCCTGAATATATATAAAAAGACGAGCAAAACCAGAGAAGATTAAGCGCAGATCGTGACGGCACTGTGAGGCAAAGCTTACATGAACGAATATCACGGTCGCGGTGTGCTTGACGACGGGGGAGACGGTGATGAACTTCAGAGGAGCAGTGGCTGCCATGGTATACGATGCGAGATGGGAATGATACGGGACGGAGAATTGAGCAGAGCGAGGATTCCACCACAGAGCTCTGCCCGAAATCGATCTCAGTTGCCGGTGAATCGGCATCTACCGGCTATGATTGCCAACTCCTCTGTGCTCGCCGTTTCCTGCCCTGTACTGCTCAGCTCAACGCGATATCGTTGTGCAACTGATGATGGACGATGCCACTAAGCGACCCGTGGAACCCGTAACCGAGTCTGGTCCAAGCGCGGTAGCGGCGCCCGAATCGCCTCAGCCACTATCCAAGAATGCAATCAAAAAAGCTGCCAAGGCAGAACGGTATGCCGCGTCCAAGCTCGAACGACGAGCCAAAGAGAAGGAGGCAAAGAAAGAGAAACGGCGAATGATCGCAGCGAAACGCGCCGCAGGAGAGTTGGACGAGGATGAGGAGATAAAGAGGCAGAAAAAGCGGCCCCGGATCCACTTTGGAGGCAAGGTCGTTGTGGACCTCGGATTCGACGACATGATGTCTGAGAAGGTGTGCTGCGCTCGATCTCCATCGGTACTCCTCGTTAGACGTCCTGGATCTAGGAAATTGTATCTTTGTGCTCCCAACTGGCGTACACCTACAGTGCAAACCGTAATGCGGCGTATCCCTTCTCGCTTGTATACACTTCGCTCAACGGCCGCACATTTACTCGACTCGAAAGCATGAATGATGCTGGATACAAAAGATGGACCAGCACGGAATGGTGGCCTGAAGGTTATGAACGGCTATGGCATGGCCAGGGTGCCGGACCCTCCTTGATGGACCGTGAGATCAACGAAACAGACCAAAAAAATGCGTTGGACCTTCCCAGCCAGCCATCTACCAGCGAAGATGCTCCGTCCAGAAAAGATATACAACAGAGCGTCGTATATCTCACAGCGGATTCTGAGGTGGAACTTACGGAGCTCAAGCCTGAGGAAATCTACATTATAGGTGGGATCTGCGATCACAACCGATACAAGGTAATCCTTCATCCATCTAAGATGTCAATTCTCTCCTTGCTTACCGCCTTGTTACGAGAATCTATGTCTTAACAAGGCCAAAGAATCTGGCATCCGAACTGCACGGCTCCCCATTGGACGATATCTTGCGTCTCTTCCTACACGCAAGGTTCTGACTGTGAACCAGGTATTCGAGATCCTGCTGAAGTGGGTCGAGACGAAGAATTGGGAAGAGGCTCTGTATTCCGTCATTCCCAAGCGAAAGTTCCAAGCTAGTGGAAAAGGTTACTCGGATGCAACGGAAGCTGGCGGCCAAGCTGGGGATCAGGAAGACGAGGAGGAAAAGCAAGAGACTGTTGACGAGAGGGATCCTCCTTCGACAGTCATAGAGGAGCAGGAACAGGATGTCGATAGCGATCGATAAATCACCCAGGTTGGTCCCTGCACTTGGGCCAACACGATGCACCAATTGACCAGACCCCTGTGATGTAAGGGGCCTGACATTCACCATGCCGCAAAATAAAGTTCTGTCTTGCAGCTGTAAATCCTCACCCACGTACATATACTCTTCCTATCTCTGTGATAGATCCAGCTCCGCAATACACCCGCTTACCGGGTATTTTCAATAAGAATTACGAGAAATGACCTTCGGTCTCGCAAATGTATACCGATTTACTCGGATGAGAAAGTTTCCCTTGTGTGCTTAGAAATCGTCAAGAAGGTTATGCTTGGAATTACCCATTATAGTATCGTCTACACCTTATTAGGAAACATGAAGTCGTCAGACGATCAGGCGGCAGGGGAGACGCGGGCATCCGGCGGCTACGCAGTCAGCTGACGATTACTCGGCACTCATTGCCGCCGGCACAGGAACTATCCAAACATGAGGCCTCCATGTCGTATTAGCAAACCTATTTGAGGCACATTTGGCAACCAGATTACAACGGTAAGTATTCGAGTTCAAGGTGATGCAACAATCATCCAATATTCCGCTGGAATGGTCGGATAGAAAACGACAACGGAATGTTCTGGACTAGGCCCTGGGTATGTATTATGCCAATCGCAGTGGGCTGCATCACAGGATCTCCTTCAAGCTCATTTTGCCCGTGCCTCTATCCAGAGGTTTTGGTTGAGTCGGAGCGGGTTTCCATCCAATCTAATGTACGTCACATGTTAAGCGGTAGACGGAAAGCCTTTCATGTAAAATAGACTGACCATATAAATCACCTGAAATGTGGCAGAAATACTTCCATCTTCATTACCGTGCATTTCTAAACCAGGGCTAAACTTAGCGCACAGGACACCTGCAGCTACAAAGACGGTACCTTTATATATTGCGGAAGCAGCTGCTAGAGTATCTCTATGAATGATGTTCCGTCTGCCAAGCATAGAGATGAGCGTTATGAAAATATCAAGAACAAGGAGACGAACCGCCCAATGATGGCATTCCCCTCTCCCATATCGGAGAGATCCTCCAAGAGTTCCCACATACTGGGATAGGCAATTTTTACTTCGTCAATGTCGACAGTCAGTAACGTGAAGCCCGCGCGACCCAGGAGATTCGAAACATCTCTGGTATCTGCCAGCATTTAAATGTTGGACCGGCATCAAACTAGAAGGCAGACAAACCGGTCATGGGAGAGATGTGAGGCGAGATGCCACCCTCGCGTTCTAGCTCTGCTAGCTGAAGGGAAGTCCTGAACCAAGTTGAGAAAATAGGCTCTTCAGATGGAATATTGTTACCTTAATTCAAAGAGGGTATCTCCACCGAACATGGCTCCAAGAAAGAGACCATCTGGCTGTAGCGCTTCCTTGATTTGTACCAACACCCCTTAGCAGGGAGCCTTCAATGCAAGTAAACGTGAAGAAATAAACTTCACTTACCTGGAAGGTCATTTACCCAATGGAGACTTAGGCAAGATACGATTGCCTCTTGAGAGTTGGGTTCCACAAATTTCAAGAGGTCTTCCTCCTCCGCATGTATTCTCTCGACCTCCACTAGCTTGAATGAGGGCTAGTCCTTATTTCTAGGCAAAAACTTATTTACCCTCGAATTCGGAGTCAGGATCCCGGTTCAGGGTTTTCGCTGTCAACAGAGCTCATGTATTGTCATGTATTTCCAAGAGTACTTCACACCTGAAGCGTCCAGCAGAATTGATTTCTTTGTCTTGTCCAACTCCAAGAGCTTAGAAAAGTGACCTGGGCCCGACCCTAAGTCCAGGATGGAATTAAACTTGCGCTTTATATCCTATATTGAACGCGTAAAAAACGCGTGTCATTCATCCGTCATTAGGCACAAAGCTACAACGCACAAGAAATCTTTCCATCATTCTGTCGGCAACCTCCTCACGAACATAGTCGACGGTGATGCTCCGCAGGCCTCCGCCCCGAGTTGCTGCTCTATCCTTCTGGATTCTTTTGACATTACGATCAAAAACTTGGTAAGGCCCAACAGTTCCCGTTCTGGGGGGTGGACTTGATGATGAAACAGCCGCGAAACCGCGATATTGAGCTAGCCGTTGAGCACCAGAGCGTGCAACGTGAGCAAGAGACATTTTTGGCAATGTTCTCACGATGATCATTGTTGACTAATAATTTGACAAAGCCAAGGTCATTGAGTTATACAGTCACGGTTACGCTTGCTCCAACGAGGTTCACTGTAGGCCGCCGCTGGACCCTCTTCCTCCTCTTCGTTTCTATCGCTGTATACATCGCTATGTCGGTCTGGAAGCCGGGTTTAGAGGTCACTATCAGTAGTGAGGAAGATCACCGCCGCCACATGGAGAGCATCGAGCAGGCTCAGGCCAAGTTGAACGATTATAAGGCGAAGGTTGAGGCAGCCAAGCAAGAGCTTGATAGGAAGGAGCTGGCAGCCAAGCAGGAACGTGATAGGCAGGAGCTCTTCAAGAAGATTGAAGAAGGAAAAGTTGCAGAGTACGCGTCTTCAGTCGCGCGTGACCTCATCTGACTTGCTTCTAGACGGCAACTACAGGCTCTAACGAATCCCGCAGGTTCCGGGCGAGTAGTATAATTTTTGGGTGGAGTACGTTTTTGACGATCATTCCAGACAACCAGCTGTCCCTGGGTCTACAGATCAATCGAATCTTACTCCTACAAGTCACAATCCAGTGTGGCAGGCTTCCAACCGTCAGTTTGCGGGTGGGGAGTACCCGCAGAGGCACCATCATGGAAACGTGAATGTATGTCATATTTCGTTGATCATTGGGCCGTAGTAATATCCGCGCATTGGTGCAGAACTCCATCCCACAACAATGGCATGCATATGGGCCTTCCTCGAGCAGCAATTCAAATTATGCGGCACCGGCATCAGGTAGCCCTCATTATGCCCAGCTTTATGCGCGCGCGCAGTCCCAGCAACGGACTCAGCAATATCAGCAAGCACCGCATGCAACGCGGCCGGGCTCGATATTTGTGCAGGAGCGAGGCCAGCCCCAGCCCCATCATCAAGCCGCTACCCGAGCCTATCAAGGGAATGGGCGCATGCAGACACCTGCTGGGAGGCAGGGCACGTCGATAGCTCATGGGCGACAAGCTTTGCCAATGCAGCCTGTTATGCAACACTCACTACAATCAAATCAATCTCAGACACCTCAGCCAGCACAGGCTGCACGACCTACATCGACGATGCCAAGATCTGATCAATCTCGAAATGGAACATATACACCGGCCACCTCTGTGCCTGCGGTTCCTAATTTCGTTGATCAACCAACGACACAATCCTACAGACCTCGTAAGTTATCCGCTTCCTAAACCTTCATGCGCTCATGGATATGTTTCTTAAGAGTCTGCATTTGAATCTTCAAGTCTCGCTGGTGCATTGGATGCAACAAGAAGCAGAAATGTTAGAAATTCTCTGCCACACCTACCTATAAGTCTAACATGTCAAAAACGCAGGGATCTACAACCATGTCTAGCTCGGCCTCTGCTGTGCCATTAAACACAGCCGCCGAGTCTGTAACAACGCATCTCAGCGTTACGGCGGCACGGTTGCAGCAGCAGATCGCGGGTTCGAACGCCGCTTCTTCGTCCAGCACAACGCAAACTGCAGGCGCTAATGGAACAAGTACCACGTCCGCTGCCCCCGTAGAGACCGGCGCCAAACCCGCAGGTCCTAGTGGGACAGCAGCCATAAATAACCCGATGACGATGGATGCAATCATAAAGAATCTTGCCCACAACCCAGAGTGGATGCAACGGCTGCTAGAATTCATCGAACGATGGGCACCCACCGCACCCCCTGGAAGCTTTTACTCGTTAAATCCGAGCATCAGAATCTATAAGGACGCGAAGTCGATTTTGTTCCTTGCTTTTTCGACACAACAAGAGCCACACAAGTTTACTTACATCGCAATTTCGCGCTTGCAGGGCATGAGGACCCCAGCCCAAGCCGCACCCTCAGCCCCAGCCGTGGTTACACCCCCAACCCCAGCTCAGACATCACAAAACATTTACCAGGATGACAAAGGGAACTTCCAGTTCTTGACTGAGCCTCTTACTCTAGAACAAGCGAAAAAATATAGGCCCTATAGTATTCCCCCACATACAACCATTCACCACCCTGCTCGTCCTGCAGCATTAGGAACTTCCACCAATACCATCACTATCCCGAGCACCGCCCCTAACACCCTCTCTACCTCCCCGCCTGTATCTAGTACTACCTCCGCAGCTGGCATCGTTCCTGCTATTCCAAAAACCCCTGGTACATTTGCCTCGCCATTGTCGGCCTCGGGGCCCACCATACGCACGCCTGCACAGGCGGACAAGAAAAGCCTCGCCAAGGATCTCCTGCGTGCACTCAATCAATCCCCCCGGAAACGACCGCAGCTTGACGAGGGGCCAGCGCCGCATTCTTTAGAACCACCTGCGAAGCGACATGCCTCGGAACAAGACATAAGTGCTTCACGACCTTCCTTACCAGTAGGTGATCAACCGAGCCTTGAGGCAAATGGTGTCGTTTCCGGATCATCCCATCTACCACCTCATCAGTCACAACAAAGAGTTGGTGTTCATGTACATTTGCCTCCTTCAACCAACACTCCCGGGAATGATAATCGTTCACATCCTCCGCAAACTATCCAGGCGCCACAGGGAGCACAAGGAGTCGGTTTCGCTACTGTCAACAGCATAGATGCGCCTCCGACTAATATTCCGGGAACTCACTATCAATCATTGGGGGGTTCAGCCCATGCTGAAGGGGGTTCATCAAAGCCGGCTTCTACCCCTACCACCAATCCATCGTCACAGACATTCATGCCTGTTTCGTCCACATCCACTGCTCAGCACGAAATTATCGTAATAGGGCCCCGCTCGACACCTAAATCACCTTTGAAGTTTCCGCAGGCTGGTGATGCTGCAGACATAGTCAATAGGATTCTTGACCCTCCGCTACGACAAAAAACACCTCTTTTCCTACCTTCCCCCTCGTCTTCGCCATCTACTAGGGCAGTCGGTGGCACTGCTGAGGATCTCTTCAACGAGGTAATCCTTAATGACATTCCGAGCACCAGTCAGCAGGACGCCACTAGGCAACCTTTCTATATTCTTGTTCCTCCCCTCCCAGACTACGTTCGGAAATATAAGGCGCAGCAATTGCAGAGGAAGCGGCGGCAATTGTCTACACCGGTGGTGATGGATGGACATGACTCTGATGTACAGATAGGATCTCCAGCTAGTACAGTCTACGACGAAGGTATGAATCCGCCGTAACCCCATGTCCTATATCTTACCAAGTAGGCAATAAAGATACCATTGATACAGATCCTGCGAGTAATGGCTTTGTCAATGGTTCGTAGCCTCTACGCATAGCTTCTGAACTTGCTCACGCTCTCTCAGATGATGCTGAACGGGAAGCTGTGATGTTGTCGTGCTCACGGTTATCAGAGCGGCCTTGCAAATGGAACGGTTGCGGCACGATCTTGAGTTCGCCTGAAAAGCTCATACAACATCTTGCTTCCGTGCATATACGGCAAACGACATTCAAGGTAAAAGCAATGCGCAAGCCCTTTATCCATTCTATGAGCTAAAAGTGGTGTAGCAGGATCTCTGCGTGTGTAAGTGGCAACAATGCGGGCGGCATGAGATCGATTTATCGCAGCTCTTTCACCACCTCAAAACCCACGCAACGATTCCGTTGGCGTGTGCATACAAAGGTGAGCCGAACAATGCTCATTGAGATCAGTTGGTCGCTGATACCTATTCAATCTCAAGATTGCCAAGGGTCCTACCGGACGCCCCGTCAGCTTGCAAGACATCACAAGGCCGACCATAGCAACACTCAGCTCAAGCTCTCAGCCTCCATCTTCACCCCAGTCTTAGAGCTCCCGCCAGATGCTCCTCCAACCATTCCCTCATACCTAATGGAGCCGTATATACGGTCGGCTTCGATATCGAAGCAACGACATGCCGCATTGGGACCATGGGTGAGCAATCACATTTTGCTATGCTTCTCTTCGTTCTCACTCTTATCAATAGGTGCTTCGGAACATTGCAGGTCCTGTCAACCTAGGGGTCAAACGGTACAATGCAGCATCCAAACTTTCGCGCACATCGTCAGGTGAGGGCGAGAGAAAAATTGGGAGCCAACCCTATGACTTCCTCGAATTTCCATCGACGAATTTCTCGTCGTCTCCATCCCGGCCTTCGAGGATCCGTGGCATGGAAGATTTACAGTCCGGAGAGGTATCAGAGATGGCCCATGATGGCATGGTACTCTGGCATGCACCCGATGAGCCAAAGACGGAGGAAACAGACGAGATGGATCAATTGTTTTCCTCGCCGTCGCCGGAGACTAAGCCGGAGGAAGACCATGAGGAGGCCATCACAACCGAATCTTCGGAGCACAGTCGAGATGAGGAGGCTGTTGAGATCTTGCTAGGAATGTCATAGTTTGATGTTCTTAATTGATGGAGCAGTTCTGATAGGTGGTGGTGGAAGACAGAGGTTCCCGCGAGTCCCGCTGCAATGTCAGGTTTCTCAGTTGATGGCCAATCGCTCATTGGAACGAGCTTTTCTCAGCTTATTATACTTTTTGGAGTATGGGGCCAGTGAGTCGTTCGGTGTCGTCCAAATCTGTCCGTAGCCACGTAGTTCATAGTTATAACAATCGACAGTTGTGATCAAGATTCACTCCTGAGAATAACATCCGCATTGGGCTTGATGGATGGTGCTCGGTGTAATTTCCTTCAGTCACAGTGCATTCATCCTGTTCTAACCATGACTGGTGCTACGGATATTTCTCGTAAGCTCTAGCTTGCTTCCATGCATCCAGAAAGGCTAATATACGTTCAGACCCTTCATACATTTCCCCCCACTCCGCCGATGTTATTCTCTCGGACATACGGCCAATAAAACTGAAGATTGAAGCTCTGCGTTCAATAAACGTACTTCTGGACGAATTTCTCTACAGCATCCTCAGCGCTGCACGCTCATTGTCAACGGACAAACTTCGAGCCAGTTTGCTGAGCTTGCTTCCTACTACGCTTGGCAAAGAAGCACTATTGGAAGCCGAAGTCGAGTTGAGGGCGTATTGGGATCGAACAGCACCAGCTGATGTTGCTGTTCTCGAGGATGACGCAAAGACGTTTCATTTGCAATGGGCTTTCGAGGTTCGATCCAAGCTTTGCACTGTGTCAACCGCTATCCTGAATTAAGCACCATAACCTAGTTATTGCGACTCAAATGTGAAGCTTACTCAACACTCAACGAGTCTGACGAGGATCCGGGGGCGGAGGGTCGTATAAACGAGAGAATGAACGCGACAGGTGGTACTCCACCCATAGCAACTCTCATGGCGCCTGCTGCTCTTTATCTTACTGCTATTCTTGAGTGCGTCCTTACCTTATCTCTTTCATTTCCTTCTGACATGTCATTTCTTACGACAGAGCCATGTGCGAGTGAGTTTTCACAAGTTCTCTTCGGTTTACAGCCAATTCATTTCCTCCAGGCATATTTTAACTAACGTCGGCCGTGTTGCTGCTCGGGACAGCAGCCGCACCAGTGCAACAATCCAGGATTTATTTGTTGCGCTTTGCGAGGATCATTCCATTTACGAGCTCTTCAAAACCATGAAAGGTACGTCCTATATGGGCAAAAGGGCCGATCCGATAATTGTCGCTGACCACGTTGACATAGTTTATGAACAGATAGAACAGTTGTCCAAAGCTCCCAAGGTGCGGCGAAGCAAGTCATTCACAAGGAACGACAAGTCTTCAAGCATATCCTCTCCTCATCAAGATCTGTCTACCCGTCTTTCTTCAGAAGCTTCTGGCATGGCAACCAATGCAGTTCCTATCTCCAACTCAGGGTCTAGATCTTCATTTGAGAAGACGCGTGCCATGAAGATGTTCAAGGCTGGCAGCAGATCTTCTATCGACCGCGATGGAGACGTTCCAAACGGTCATAAGAAGACTGACTCTGTTTTCAGCGAGGTCTCGAGGCATACTGCAACCCAGCTCAACGATGAGGGGTCAATTTACGAGGTTAGTGCGAACGTTGCGATGGTATGTCACATTCTGATGGTTTGATAGGACGAAGCGATGCAACAAGAATTCGATGACCTGATGCGTTCATCGTCCACGATGAAGGTATCGCTTACACCTGATCGCTTGAAAACTATGGAGGTATGCTATTGGTCGCCCCTGGCTTAGTCATCAGCGCTTTAAACTTTTTGCCCTAAAAGGTGTACAAACAAGAAAAGGACCAACGCGGTAATCGGCGACCACTGGTTCCACTATCGGTCAAGCCTGAATCTGATCTTCCTGCTCTCCCACCACGAGCAACCGGTCGTCGCCCGTCCCTTCTCCGTGTTGCATCCATCAAGGAGGACGACGAAGAGGGTACTAAGCCTTCACCGACTCGTAGCCGCCAGGCCAGCATCAGCTCACCTCCAACCCCAAAAACAAATCCCAGTCGTGTCCGGTCAGTGTCGACGTCAAGCCCTAACGCCGCATCTCGTGCATTTGCAAAGTTATCTCAGTCCACTGCACCTCCCATTTCAATCCAACCGAAGAAGGCACTAGACTCGGCTTCAATGCAGAATCATCGCCATGTCGGAAAGCCACAGGATCCCTTCCCTCCTCGAACTCGTAAAATCCAGCATAATCGGGAATCCATTGACTTGGACGATGTGATGGGTGGTTCAGACGATGAAGACATTCCCCCTCCTAGGCCATTAGCCAAACCAATGAGTCCTAAGCGCAGCGGGCATGGGGTTTCCGCCAGCACCAGGGATTTGATGGACTTCTTGGCACAAGGACCGCCACCGGACGTGGGAGGACCCTTGTCTGATTTCAGTGCGGATGGACCATATAATGGGAGCGCCGAGAATGGAAAGTCGAAAGGGACAGGACGTTTACAGAGAATGATATCCAAGCTGTCTTTAAGCAATGCGGAGCGATCACGCGGTTCGGATGACCTTCAGAAGTCGAGGGTCCCGCCAGCAACTGTCCGATCAACTGTTTCTACCAAGTCATCGTCATCCCTCAACAATTTGTCTTCCCTTGCCAATCGACCCGTACCCCCTCGTCCCCCTCGCCCCATTTCACCACCGTTGTCACCCCACGACTCATCAGATGAGCAGCATCGCAGTGGCTCGCGCTCACGAAGCACGTCAGTTATTCAAAGCAAAGGGCGACCTTTGCCTTTGGAGGCTCAACATGCCGCGCCCATTCCCGCAGTCCCCGTGCAAAAGGAGCATAGCGGAAGCGTTTCTTCAAGTCGCCGGCAGCCATCATCGCATGTCAATGGACATGGGCAACCCCACCGAAACGGCACTGTGGATAATCTTCGCCCGGTATTAGGGCCTCCTCGCACAGATAGTGCTCAGGCTAAGACCGAATCCCAGTCGCCTGCTGTCACAGAGAAGCCGAAGTCTCAAACCCGCTCCCATGTCACATCGCTAACGTCGCCCGTTCGCAAGCCTCCACCTGTGTATGTCGACCCAAGCTCCAAGCCCCATCTGTCTTCCAACGATGCCCAAGATATACACCGTCTCCTTGCTAGGGCCTCCACCGCTGATGAGTGTCGCCTCATCTTTGATATGTTCCTTGCGAAATCCGGCATGACAGTGGAACCGAACTACGATGTACCGTACCCCTCGCCATCACCATCAGTCGTAGCTCGTGACCAGACTATGCCTGTAGATGTGGCACTGGAGCATTCTCTCATAGAACTCTTCCTCGGAGGCGAATCCACATCCAATTCGGGTTCTCATACACGGCGGGCGAAAGAGCGGTCGAAGCCTGAGGCCTCGGTGGCCGAGCCCTGGCCGCACCGCGATGACGAGGCTGCGAAAGAGGAGTCTCGAGTCGAGAACGGAGAGGCCCATATTGGCAACGGAAGCTTGGACGACATGCAAGAAGCTGTTAGCCCTGCTCAGGCTACCTAAAACTATACCCCTGTAGAATGTTAATTCGGTCTCTTGTTGTATCTTATTCTAACTCGTGCTTTTTTGCGGATCCTACTTCTATCAGTTTACCCCCGTACTTAATCTTACCACAAGTACGTTACTCTTTCATATGTTCGAGATAGGTGGATAATTTTTATATCATGGCGAATTAGTCTTGTTGTAAAATATGACAGGGTCGTAAAATACTTTTTTATTTGACTTCGAGAGAAACTGCGATACCCATCGATGCCAACTCTGCACACAGATACCGGAAGACGTATGGCACAGCAACAACGTCCAGGTCCCCTCCCTTCAACGCTCTTCCCAGCACATTTTGAGATGGTATCGCAACGCGAACGTCAGCCTCTGGTCTCTGTAGATGCTGACCAGTCGCCAAAGCTTGTCTTTCTCTGTCTTCTTCCTCTTCTGCAGCTGCACGACAAGTCCTGCAGTACTCCCCTCCAGGTCCAGTCGGCTTGATTGAGCCTCCCGACCCAACTGTCATTTCGCCTAGACTGATGTCCTCGTAGCCCAAAGAAATCAGGCTTCCGCACGTGCGACACACCCAAGCTGTCGAATAATCGGAGCAGTTCATCAGCCTGTCCTGCAGTAGGAACGATGTACCATGGGCGATGAGGGCATCACGCTCCATTTCACCGAAACGAATACCTCCGGCTCGTTTTCGACCCTATCGTACAAAAATTAACCGATCTGCTATGTCAGCGATGGACGGAAGGTATTGGGGGCTTACCTTCACAGGCTGTCTCGTAATGGGATCAACCGGGCCTGTCGTACGAACTTGGAACTTGTCCAGCACCATGTGTCTTAGGCGTTGGTAGTACACAACGCCAAGGTAGATGTCGGCTGCGAACTCCTGGCCTGTAATCCCAGAATACATGGGCTCATTTCCATAGTAGTTGTAGCCAGCTGCCAGGAGCTGCTCCCCGAAGTAATCAATCGCTGTGTCTTTCTCCGAGAACCTGATGAAGTTGTTGAATGATCAAAGTCCAGTCATGATATAAATAACAACTCACTTGAAAGGTGTGGCATCCTGTGCGAGCCCGTGCATTGCACCCGCCTTGCCGGCCATGCTTTCGACCAACATGCCAATGGTCATACGACTAGGGAAGGCGTGAGGATTGATTATCACGTCAGGTTGCATTCCGCTCTCGCTGAATGGCATGTCGATCGCGGGCCATTTTTGTGAGCAAACACCCTTTTGTCCATGACGCGACGAAAACTTGTCACCGATAACGGGAGATCGCGTTATCCGCAGCGTGATTTGTATTTTCTGGAGTTCGGAATCGCCAGCATCGCTACCTATAGGGTCTGTCAGTAAGAAATCAAGAAGTTTGGTCAACAAACGAACCAAGAAGGCGCACTTCGTCCACATATGCCATTTCATCGCCCTTGTATTTGACGAAGTTTGTGCGGCCGGTGGTGTCATTGATATACGCGGCTAACATGTCTCCGGAGTGTACACTTGTACCAATGAATGGCAAACCGTCAAGATCAAGGAACTCGCAACATATATGAGCTCTGTCGCCCTCCGTTTTGATGTCTCTCCCAAGCCCAAAGTGCAGTGTAGGTGCAGTGCTAGATTTGGAAGCCCCTCGAACGTCCTTGAGATCAATGATCTGAGATTTATAGACCGTGCCATATGTGAATCCGCGTTCATGAGCAGACTTGTTTAAGATCATGGCATCTTCCATGTCATACCCCGTGTACGAAATAACGGCAACGACGGCGTTCGTGCCGTTGGGGAAGGCATCCATGGCATATGTGTTGTGTAGGGCAGGGCGTACAACAGGGCTTTGGCCGCTCTGCAGACGATACAGTTTGTTGTCCGTTCTATGTTGGAGTGCCGTTGACGGAGTTCCCATCGTTTGTTTACCCATCTGTACGTTATCAGAAACATGGATATGAGCAGAGTGACATCGACGTACCTGACATTGATAGATATTTCGTGGGCTCTGAGAGATAAATCAATAATGAGCCATAAAGATGTCAGATTGGGTCTTACTTGATTGAAATCAGAGAAGGGGGTAAGGTTAGCAAGGATAGATAGGAAATTTGTAGGATTGTGCTCGACATGTGTTGATACATTGGGTTCTATTTCTTCCGGAGTGCAGGCGATATTCATGTAGACCTGTTCGAAGGATCCGACTTGGTCGTCACGACCATTCAGCAGATACTTAACTGGTCGCATCATCCTAGCTCTTGAGGAGAAGAGGAAAAGGCCAGGATACTGTCCACCTTTGGACTCGGGTACAAGCCCGATCTCGAGGTCGAGAGGCACTTCATGTTTTCCTTCGGTTTTCCATATTCGAAGGTTGTTGGCGAGTTGTGTTGCCATAGCTGGTCGAGCCCACCCAATAACGCGGCCGTCGAGTTGTACACAGACGCTCTTTCGGCCGTCGATTGTAGGCGCAAAAACCTGGGTCATGCCATGTGCTGCAAGAAGAGCGGGGACATGGGCAACAGCTAGGGGGGCAGTAACGATACGACATGTTCTTGAAAGATGATTTAGCAGACCACAAGGCGTTCCATCCGGTGTGTGGACTGGACAAAGGAATCCTATCGCCGCGTATTAGTTGAGTGTATAGGTAAAAGCAGCGACGAACAGACGTACCCCACGCCTCGGGTAACAGTTTTCGAACAGTGGTCGTTTTGAGTTCAGCGAAGAATGCACCACGATGTATACATCTGAAATGACTGATGTAACGCTGCCAGTTCAATTTTTCGGCCACAATCGTAAAACCAGACGCTTGTTGGAGGTCAAGTCCCGTTGGAGATACGAGATTGCCTGTCGCAAGGAAGTTGGATAGCTTTCCACCGATATCAAAGTTCACCCGCGATATAGCCTTTTGGAAGTAGCGTTCTGAGAAAATGTAAGGGAAGTGTTAAAAGGTACAGAGCATGACAACTTACTATCGTTGAAGTCGACCGAAACGCCGTTTCGCACATCATTTCTAATGTTCGATCGGATGTTATTGAGTATTTCATCTATGCGTTCTTTGATGATCATCCCATATAAGCTCCCTGGAAGAAGAACTTCTTGGTGTTGAGGCGAATCCGGGTTATCAGCGCAACACGAAGACGCTACGACTGCGTAGAGCTTTCGAAGCATGAATCTGGGATAAATTAGAATTGACTCCGGCGAAAATGTAGGAAACTTACAGGAGCATGCGGAACTTGTCTCGCGGCGATTCTAGATGAACTAGGATCATTTTTTGGATTAACCAGGCACCTAATGCGGCATTCGTCCAATCTTCCGGCATGTTTAGCAAGACGCGGAATTTGTCGCCCAAGTACTCCAAACATTGTTCTCCAGTGTGCATTGTAAACATCTTGAAACTTCGCAATAGCAGTTCGACACGATCGGTTAAGAATGTGTTCTCGTAATCTTGCATCATAATGCCTTCAAAAATCTCCCGGTCTGAGGCCCCAACAAGAGCTTTGAGCACGAGCATGATTGGAATTACATATTCCTGTTTCCGCAAGCTAAATCGTAACATGGCACTGCCATTCGATAGATAGTGGAGATTGTTGGTAACACTGGTCTGGTCGGGACGGACACAACGAATTTGGACGGCGTAAGGTGTATAGGAAGGACCGCGTTTGGAGAAGGACGGACGAATGAGGGAAATGACATGATTGCGTCTGGGCAGAATTAAATATCGAATAAGGCGCTCGTTTCCGTTTATAACGAAGTAGCCGCCGAATTCTTCAGGTTCTTCGTGATGTCGTACGAGTTCTGCTGATGACATGTTGCGCAGATTGCATCGAGCAGACTTGACCGGGTCAGATTTACTTTTTGGGAAGAGGAACACTTTGCACGTACTCGGACCATTATAGGAACCAGTCCACAGTCCTTGAGCATCTCATGAGTTTGACCCTGGATATCCGTCCAGCACAGTTTGATATTCATTCGTCCGCGATAGGATGTAAGCCGCTCTCGAGCCTTGATTCGATTGATCAGACGGTTTGGCTGAGGATTGAGTGGTAGAAGCTACCTCTGAAGGAAATACCCGTCTCTCCAGGGCATCTCTATCCCTATCAGGCACCATGGGCCGTGCGATTGTAACCTGTTCAATCCATACTGGATGGAAGTTCAAGAATTAATAATATGTGCAATGTAGGCAATACATACTTCTCATTCGATTCCCCCATCCAGTTGCGCCCGCTTCAGAATTAGGCTGTCCGGTTCCGTCAAAAACAACACGCTCTCCAATGTCCTTGAGCGCCAGCGCCAGCAGCCCACGCCCGTCACCGTCACCTGACGGCAAGCCAGAGTCATCGAATAAAGCATTGAAGGACTCGATGTGAGGAGCAACGAATTCATTCAGAATGTCATAGGTTGAGCCGTCTTGAGGGGGATTTCTGAAGGCTTTTTCGCGGGCTAGTGTGTTGAATGTAGGGATCCTTGTTGTCCGTGCAGAACCATCAGGCATGCTGGAAACCAAGTACGAGCCAAAACTCCAAAACTTCCATGCGATTCAAGAAAAAGTGCACGTGAGCGGAAGCATCGTATCACGGGATCGTGGGTAACGGAGCTTGAAAGACTTCGAATTTGGAAGTTCGCGTTTTGGTCAACGATAACGCCAGGAAGTCAGGAGTCAGTCAACTCATCCCTTTACCTCCATCATGTTTGGATCTTCCTGGGCAAATCCCCAACAAAATCCCCAACAAAATCAGCAACAACAGCAGCAGCAGCCCGGAGCCTTTGGTGGCTTCGGTACCTCTGGTGAGTCAATTGATCTGTCAAACCACGCAATGTCCGACTCTTAGGAAGCTTTCGGCTCCACAGGTACAGGCGCCTTTGGTCAAAATCAACCACAGCAGCAGCCGCAGGCAAATCCAATGTTTGGAAACTTAGGTGGAACTTCCAACACGAACACTGGTACATCTGGGTTTGGTGCGTCTTATTTACTTCTTCCTTATTGAGGGTTTTACGAATTAACGTGTTTTATGAAAAGGCGCGTTTGGTGGAACGAACACTTCTCAGAGCTCTACGAACCCGTTTGGTGCAAAGCCCGCCACGGGTTTCGGCGCGTTTGGAGGTGCTGGTGGTGCCTTTGGAGGTGGAGGTGCCTTTGGCCAACCCACCAACACCGCGAGTGGTTCTGGAACAACGGGTCTTTTTGGGCAGCCCGCCACGACCACAACGAGTGCATTTGGTGGCGGAACTGGGCTTTTTGGGGCAAACAAACAATCTACAGGATTCGGTCCCACGTCGACAGGTATGTAGATTATGACTGGAACCCCCCCCCCCCCTTATGTTTACTAACAGCACCACTAGGGGCCACACAGGGAACGGCTCCTGCTGTAACTACCGGCTCATCAAATCCACCTTATTCAGTACATACCGAAAAGGATTCAGCCAATACCAATATAACTCTTCAGTATCAGGCTATTTCTTGCATGCCCGCGTACTCGAACACTTCACACGAAGTATGTCTTGATCTCCTGTTTTCCCTCCGCTTGAGCATTGTGCTGATGAATTCTCGTAGGAAATTCGATTTCAAGACTATGTTCAAGGGCGTAAAACTGCTGGTTCCTTTGGTTCTGGAGGGTTTGGTACTACTCAGCCCACGACAACCGGAATTTTTGGAGCGCCCTCTCAACAGACCCAACAGCCTTCAGCATTTGGAGGCGCGACGACCAATACCGGAGGTTTCGGTGCATTCGGTGCCCCTGCTACTGGCACAACTACCGCAGCGCCAGCACCGACCGGGATATTCGGAAGTGGGGGTGCATTTGGTCAACCCCAGCAGCAGCCACAGCCACAACAGGCGTTTAGTGCGTTCGGAGCACCCGCCCAACAACCTCAACAACAGCAGACTGGAGGACTCTTCGGCGGCGGTGGGGCATTTGGGAGCAATGCGCCTAAACCGGCGTTTGGTGCATTTGGTGGAGGTAATACTACGCTACTCTATTCTACAGTGCATGATGCTAACTACTTCGCTAGGGACAGGCAGCACTTTTAGTGGAGGAGCATTTGGACAGCACAATCAACAGCAAAACCAGCAGCAACAGGCACAACAACCTGCCGGCGGCTTGTTTGGAACTACCACGACCGCACCAACTACTACAGGCTTTGGCGGGTTTGGTGAGTAAAACAAATTTTATGCCTCTAGTTCAACATCGGAACTTAAGTGATTATGCACAGGCACCGCCAATAAGTCGATATTCGGCGGTAATCAACCATCGACCACTCAGCCAACGACTGGGTTCGGTGCATTCGGTCCCACCCAGCAACAGCAAAATCAGCAACCACAAACCCAACAACAATCATCGTTGTTCGGAGGAGGCACAGGACTATTTGGCAACCAGCAGCCGCAGCAGCAACCACAACAAGGCACTCAACAGCCTGGTGCTAATCCAGGTGAGTTCCCACTTCACACAAGTTTCGGACGTATAAGCTGATTTCTAATCAGTGTTTGGTGGTGGCCAGACTGGACTCTTTGGGGGTGGTGGTGGCCTGTTCGGCAACAATCAACCGCAACAGCAGCAGCAGCAGCAGCAGCAGCCGGGGCAGCAACAACCGGCTCAGACAGGAGCATTTGGTGGCGGTGGTCTCTTTGGCGCCCCGAAACCTGCTGCCCCTGCTGGGGGCTCTCTATTTGGGGGTGGCTTTGGACAACCCCCGGGCAATATTCAACAACAGGGTCTTTTTGGTAGCACTCAAGGCCAGCCAAGCACAACCCTCGGTGGAGGCTTATTCGGCAATAAACCCGCGGCTCCCCCCCTCGGTGCATCCTCCTCCACTGCCGGCGGCCTCTTTGGTACCACCGCTCAAACGGGCGGATTATTCAACGCCTCCGCAACAGCCCCTGGTGCTCAGGGTTCACTGACAGCCTCGATATCTCAGCCCATAGGAGCTGATCTACCGATCTTTGACATGCTCCCACCTGGTCCACGCCTCGTCAATCTCGAGAGCTCCCAGCAGAAGAAGAAAGCTGGATTCTTTGTGGATATCCCGACCCGGTCACCAATGCCCCGACTCGGTTATACACCAGCGAATTCACGACTTCGAGGATTCGCTGCCTCGGCCTCGATCTCATCACCTGCGGGCACAAATCCCTTCTCCGTCAGCTTGTCATTGACATCCAGTAAATCGGGCTCATTATCACTCAGCCGTGTTGCCGACATTAAAGCGCCTGGAGCTGACCCTTTCACCCTTGGTCGCAGCTCGAGTCCCGCGCTTGGGAGTGGTGGGAGGCAGAGCGTGAAGAAAGTTATTTTGGACAAAAAGGTCGAGCCTTCCGAACTGTTTAATAAGTCAGGCTCTCCCGGGCTTCGTGGTGGCAAAGTCGTGTTCAGTACTCAGCTCAGCGTTGCCTCACGCGAGAAAGACGCACTGGCCGCACAGAACCAGACGAAAGGTGTAATAGAATCACCTACTCCTGCACCTCGACCCCAGCGCACCACGAACCGCTTTACCGCTCCCAGCACCCAACGTCCTGAAGACGACGCAGAAGCAGCCGATCTGGAGGAGGGAGATTATTGGGTGAAGCCTGATCTCGAAACACTCAAGCAGACTGGATACGACCAACTATCTTCGTTCAAAGATCTCAGGGTTGGGCGTGTAGGATATGGGGAGATTCAGTTCCTGGAGCCCGTCGACTTGACTGGCCTGCCGAAACTTGGCGCACTTCTTGGGGGAGTCATTCGCTTTGACGAGAAGGAGTGTAGCGTCTATCCAGAAAGCGATGAGATCGATAAACCACCACACGGTTCGGGGATCAACGTCGCTGCTAGGATAACACTGTTGGGCTGCTGGGCTGTGGACAAAGCGACGCGAGAACCGATCAAGGACGAGAACCACACGAGTACGATTAAGCACCTGAGAAAATTGAAGAAGATCACCAATACCCATTTCGAGAGCTTCGACATTGCAGATGGGAAATGGACGTTCAAGGTGGACCATTTCTGATGACGGTCTTATCATTCCCTTTGATTACGAGGTAGCATTCGTGTTTGTTGTTTACATACGGTATATCCTTAGTCTACGTAGATAGTTTAGTCAGTTTTGCAATAAATACTACATCAGTGTGCTCTCGCAGCGGGCAGAGTCGGACGTGGAGAGGAGGGAATCGGAAGTAGCTCTGCTTTGTCAGGTCTCGTGTATCTGTCCCGCGATGACCCAGTGCGGTCTATCGGATGATGATGACATTACTGGAACCGTGGATTTAAGAAAGAAACTTCGACAGAGCGCCATCCAGAACACACACGCACACCACTATGAAGGTCAGGATGTTGTCTTCTATACTGCTCTACCCAGCTGACCTTGTTGTAGCTCGCCACTGAGGAAAACGTTGCTGGTCATCAAGCCGCGGTGCGCAGAGGTGCTCTTGAAGGCACAGCTGGAGCCTCTATCCTTGCTGTAGGAGGCTCGTATTATCTCCACCGTCGGTTTCCAGGATACCGTCAGCTGCCTCTCTCGCTGAAGGCATTGGGCGTTGTTATCGTCGTTGCTCCCGTTCTATCCATTCAGGCTGAACGCCGCGGCCTTGAGTACGATAAATCAAAATGGTGCGTCGGCCCAGCAGTTCTGGAATTGAGCTTTTCTGAACTCTAGTCTTGTAGGGAAGGCGAAGGTGTCCGTTTCTTGCACGGAAGACAGACCGCGGAGGAAATTCGATGGGAGGAGTTGTCAACGAAGGACAAAATCGCAGACTGGGCCGACCGTCACCAGTACAGTCTTATCCTTGGCGGTTGGGCGTCCAGTTTGGCCTTTGCTGGTGCCATAATCTCGCGTGACAAGTGTGCTCTGTTTCTTCCCTGGTGTCTGCTTTGCTTATCACAATTTCTGTAGATACCAAACTACCACACAAAAGGTACTACATACTCTTGACCTTGTTTCGGATGGATTTCTAAAGGCTTATTATAGGTCGTCCAAGCCCGTATGTGGGCTCAAGGCTTGACCATTGGGCTGCTTATCGTGGCCGGTGCTTTAACCCAGTCCAAGCGGGCAGCGGCGGCGAAACACGTATGTTCTCCGTCCACATTGCAAGATCGTAACTGATTTAATCTAATTTCCCTAGCCGCAGAACGACCATTCATGGCGAGATATAGTGAGTTTCCTTACCTTCTTAACGGTGACCTGATTCTCATCCTTAATCATTTCAGTTGGAGCAGCAAGAGCAGGAGCGCAGGGAGCTCAAAGAACAAACTACGCCCCCGTCGCGTCGCGTTGGCGCGACGGCCTAGATCATTTCTTGGATATGTTCATTACGACCGGACCGTTCTCCCACCTTATGAACTACAGCATCTATAACACAAAGTAATAATTCATAGCTTCGACATCCATGTTGTACACCTACCTCAGCCTAATAGACAACTGGAAGCAAGTCAGTTGTGAGTGCAACACAGAGATCGATGGCGACACGATTTGAATTGCCATCACGTGTAAAAGTGTGTAATTTGAAGATGAGCAATCTCTTGAATCTTCCTCAGCTCAACTAAAGCCGGTCGGTTTGCTTCCTGTATAAATGGGCTTCGTGCACTGCTCAAACCTCGGTAGACATGGCCTCCTTCCCTCTCGATCTGCCCATTTCCAAGGAAAAACTCGACGACATCAATGCCCATCTCAACACCCTCACTCCCGAGGAAATCCTTGGATGGGCTCTAGATCATCTGCCTGGTCTATACCAGACGACAGCCTTCGGCCTCACAGGCCTAGTTGCTATCGACATGCTTTCGAAAATCACAGTGACACCACCGCCTCTTATCTTCCTCGATACCCTTTATCACTTCCCAGAAACGTACGAGCTTGTTGAGGACGTCAAGGAGAAGTACGATGTTCCAATACATGTGTACAAGCCAGCAGGGTGCAATGACGTGAAGGATTTTGAAGCGAAATACGGCCAAAAGCTGTGGGAGACGGACGAAGACACATATGACTTCGTGGTCAAGGTCGGTCCTGGCGCCTGGAACCTATTCGCTCTGCTGACCTTCACATTTTCAGGTGGAGCCTGCCCGGCGTGCTTACGAAGACCTGGGTGTCAAAGCTGTCATCACTGGAAGACGAGCCTCGCAAGGCGCCGATCGGGCGTCCCTTCAGCCCCTGGAGGTAGACTCGACGGGTCTCTTAAAGCTGAATCCTCTGTTTCAATGGAACTTCCATCTCGTGGAATGGTATATCAACGAGAATAAGGTGCCGAGAAACAAATTACTCGATCAAGGTTATCGCAGTGTAGGTGACTGGCACAGCACGGTAAAGGTTGCTGAGGGCCAGGACGAGAGGGCTGGGAGATGGGCCGGTAAGGAGAAGTCCGAGTGTGGGTTACACAAGGACTACTTCGCCATGAAAGCTCAAGCTCAAGCTGTGGTGCCGGGTACGTCAGCTTGCTACTACCGGTGTACCTTTTTCTAATTCATTTCGGCCTGTCAGCATGACGGAAATTCATACTCTCCGATCCGCATGCTGCTTTTTAGACGTTCCTAATCGGTATGTGTTATCGAAACGACAATTCTTCAGCTACCCATTAACCAGGCATCGCGTTAGGATAGAATTATTTATCCTTATTGTACCATTAGAAGGAATCCTGTACAATGTGATACACCAGTTACACGATCAATCCACATGTCTAATGTGGTGCTCTTCGCACTTCCATCTGCGCCCCTTGCCTCTTTCTGGGCGTCTCCCGATTTTCGTGCGGCGACAATAACTAGGGCGCGCATCATGTGATACTCCTATCGATGAACGTCCTCTATTGCGACTCCGAAAATGTCCTCCTGGATCAAAGGCCGATATTCCTTCCAGGGTTCCCTTATAACAATCATTACGACGCAATCGCCCCCCTCCCTCGCTCTCAGGTCCTTCCCAACCTTCCTTTTTCGAACTCCCCGCGCCATTGTTGTGACTATGTCTCTAAAGTGAGTTAGCCCACCTCAACCTGAGCCCTGCTCATCCCGTCACTGCCACAGACCTGACTTTGGCCCCAACGCATGCAACTTCCCCCCGCTCCCTGTGATCCACGCCCGCGTGATCGAGCTGCAGGTCTTCACCCACCGCAGTTTTTTTGCACGACCCACACACATTTTCGAAGATCACCCCGACGATCCCAGCCCAGACAACGAGAAGTATGGGTGTCTGTCCTGTCTATTTTTCCACATGCGATTAAATAGCATTCGCCAGGTTTGAGCATTCTGGCGATGCTGTCTTGGGCCTCTGTGTAACGAGCCTCTTGATGCAAATCTATCCTGGCCTGCGCGTCGGTCCTTCAACTGTATGTGCTCCGACCTGTACGGCACGCTCGCGATCCGAGCTGCCCACTTGCCTATGAGCTATGAATAACCCGTCTTCCCCATCACTCCAGAAAATCCGAGCGTTGATCGTCGGAAATGCTACACTGGCTGAAATGTCGGTGTTTCTCCTGCGCACGGATCAGGATGCTTGTGTTAATTTAACTTTTAATCTCCACGTCAGTTCCCTAAAGTACAAGCTTCCTGATCGTCTGCGATTGCACCCTGCACAGGCGATCACCTTGCGCGCTTCCACGCACATACAAGGTGAGCGAAGACTCCTTTAACAAGCCAAGATCATATTTGATGCTTTGCTTTCAGCCGATGTCCTCGAGGCAAGCTTTTACAAGCTGTTCACATCTACACTATCTCGCTGATCATGCACGACAGTCCTTTATTGGGGGCCTCTATCACGAGCAGGGCCTCGATGCCGTTAAGCGCTGGCTGGACCCTCTGTTCAGTCCCTACGCCATAGCTGCATACCAGCTGGTCCGTAGGCAGCATGGGCTTCCGCCACTGCCTACTCCGACTTCATCTCCTCGTTTGTCTCCGACGGGCCATCCGGATATGACCATCGCACTGGCACCGATGACGACGGTCGGGCACCTGGCATTGTTCAACCAGCACCTACAGAAGTCGGATCGCCAGGTCGAGTGGATCTACTCTGACATCTCTGGAAGCGACGACAGCGCGGACCCGGGCACTGATGACGCGATGCGAGGCACGAAGACGACGCCTGTCTGGTTTGTCAAGGTCCTCGTCGACGGCGAGTTCTATGGCAAAGGGAGGGGCAACACGAAGAAGGCTGCCCGGAACGAGGCCGCGAAGGTTGGTCTGGAGAAAATGGGTATATTTGTTTGGTGAGTGCTGGACATGGACGGGTCGACACACTGCTCTGGTCCCCCGCCGGCATTGACAAACGTTGATTTGTTGCAGAGTTTGTCGTCTCTTGCCCCTGCATGGTTTCTCCACACTTGTGCTGGATACACGGAGGCACGCCAGCTCAAGTGTGTAGAAGTTGTGGCTTGGGCGAATTCTTCTCGGCTGGACCGGGCATTGGATATCTCTCTCTATCTTGGATACAGCTGTCTTGCTTAGCTCTCATTGGATTTGTCATTGCTTTTGCAAACTTTTAGTAAAGAACCCGTTCCGCTGACAAGTGACAACCTACATAAAACCGGGGCCCGGAGTCGGACTAGGTGAAGGAAGTATGTAGAACGGAACAAGCAGGAAAGGTAGGTTCACACACATTATAACGTTCACGCGTGGACGGGCTTGTTGGTATGAGAGTCAATGCTATCACGTTATCTCATATGAAGATAGGGTCAACATTTTCACGAAGAGCATGTGATAATAATAGCAAAAAGCGACTCTATTTCCCATAGATTAGGATGCAAGACTCCTGAGCCAGCGAGTACACGGCCTTTGCACGAGTAAACGTGCATATCCGACAAAGGTGCAGGGTGCAAGGTGTGAAGTAGATGTATATGGAGGTATAAGTCAAAGGGAGGGACAAGCATCAGGGACGAGTAAAACGTCATGCAGCCCCGGTGTAGTACCTCCAGCCAAAGTAGGCGCCGAGGAGACCAAGAGGAACGAAGTACATCAGACTGGAGAGTGGATGAGTTGATGCAGGAAAAATCAGGGGACTCCACGTACTTTGAGCCTTGCTCGACGGCACCAGACACCCGGGAAGCCTGTGCGGCTGCGGCGCCGGATTTCAGCTTTGCACCCTAGCTTCGCATCAGCACTGTGACCAACATGTCCGGAAAAGGAGTTGACACATACAGCACCCTCGAATTCGCCAACGAGCATGTCGGGAAGCAGAGCGCGGGCTTCGTCTGAGTGGCCGACATCCTCGAAAGCTTCTGTTGCATCCTGGCCTATGGAAGTAGGGCGAATGAGCGTCCGACGGAAACGCACTCAGGTCGGATCAAGTGCCACGTACCACCCTCAGCAAGGATAACCTCGTCTCCTCCAGGGTGCTAGGTCACCAAGTCGTCTGAGACGAGACTCTTTCAGATCTATGCATAGGGTATACATACCTCGTCAATGAATTTAGTGACATCGTACACTATTTTACAAAGTAAAAGTGAGTCGACAAAAACAATGAACGTGATTGGATCGTACGTACCCTTGCCGTGAATTAGGATGTAAAAGCTCTCCTTCGTCTTGTGGGCGCGGAGGTCGTCAATGGTGACAGTTTTGGTGGCCATTGCGAGAGAGGGTGGGCGGTGACAAAGGGGGATTGGCAATAAATGGGAGAAGGGTTTAACTCCACTACATCCCGCCTCCTTATAAAAAACGCAACAACTTTTCCCACGTGCCCTGCGGCCAGGGTAGATCATGATTCTTTCCATCCATCCATAAGTATCATGTCATTGAGGGATACGAATCTGTTTCAGGGGCCTTGGACAGTGCAAAACGGCAGAAATCAAGTCGAATGATGAGTTCGCAGGGAGTTGAGGCGGTGGATATCGATCGGCGCGTTCTTTATCAAAATAGTATTATAATGTGATGAGATCTTGGGCGTATAAGCCGCAAATTTCGTACGGGAAAAAATCTCATGGGGTAGAGAAGTTAGAACATGAGTCTAATTCCCTTCTTTCTCTCCCTTCTTTCTTTTTCTTTCTTTTTCCTTTTTAAAACACCCAGTGTATTGGGGGGCAAACCAAAACAATTGCATTGCAAAGATACTACTCGTCTACAAAAATGTCTACTCGGTTTAGTACTCGAATGGCCATGGACGAACTGATAACAGTTGGACATTCAAGCGTGGACCAAGGAATGCCATGAAGGTCTCTATTCCACACACAAGTTGAGGCAACGAAGGCACAATAGGCCATGTCCCTAGGCGTTCGCGAGTGGGTCTAAAACAACGATAGAAAAAAGTTAGGGAGACGTTCACAAAGCAGGGAGTAATACGTGAATTGCAAGCGCAGACGTCGACGCTCAAACGAAGAAAAAAAATGGCGATCATATAGCACTGGAGTTTAAACTCCGACCAATTGAAGCAGAGCCAAATATGATTGTGGCTGAGTAGCTGTCAACGCCTTCTACTCCTACCATCACCACCCGTCTACGCGGCCAGCGCTTACCCCGCTGCGTCCCATCCTCAGTCCCATGGACGGCGACTCCTCAGACATACTCGGTGGCCCGACTTTTCCCAATGCGCGCGACAGCCAGCGTGGACGCTGGTCGGGCCTTTCCTTTGGAGTAAAATCTGCTTTCGCCATAGCAATCCTTCTCGTCCTCTATGTCGTCGTTATCCGCGCTTGGGAGACATTCCTTGTATGGCGGGAGAAGGCCTACAAACTGTAGGTCGTGTTTTTTTCGCTCTGATTCTATGTCTGATGGTTTGTTAGGTCAATGCGAAGGAGACACGGTATTCCGGACAATGATCATCGGCCTTTCAACGTGGCTTACGCTGCTGTGGTACGTGCACGTCAAGAAAGCGAGGCAGCGGCGAGACGAGCAAAGCTTCAAGAAATGGTCCAAGATCAGCAGAATGCACTGCCCGACCAAAACGTAAGGCAGCGCCACGGTACGTGACTCGACATCCGTGTAATCTTATCCCTTTAACTTCTTGCTCAGGATTCCAACGCAACACTCCCACACCGAGGCCGACTACTATTCCCGGGAGATATGAGTCAGCTGATATTCTCCCATCCGCATCCACAAGTACCAACTAGTACGTGAATGGAGTTCGCGAAACAGACATTGTATTGACTTGAACCTGATCGATAGCCCCTACGCCTCGTTAACAACGCATTCCGATGCTGAAGAACGCTACCATCCTAATCCTGTGGTTCGTATTGCTGAACCCGAAGTTGACAACAGCCCACCAAGGCCAGGGCCTTCTCGTCGACCTATTCGTAAATATGTTACTGTTTCTGACGACGAAGGGCGTAAACGTGGCTTCGATGGCGACGAATCTGATGGACCTGATCATGCTAAAAAGACGAGGGTAGAGGGCGAAGAGTTCATTGGCGGCGATGAGGAGCCTGAATGGCACGAAAGGTATCAGGTCCCTCAACGTGGCGCGAAACGTGTGCTTGGAGAGGAGGACGACAATGAAGATGCCTATCAGTCAACACGCACGAGAGATAAGCGCCAGCGAAAGTTCTCCCTTGAAAAGACTCCCCAGAATGTGGCTGAAGATATGGACATCGACGAAGACGACGATGAACTCGCAGAGCTCAGATCAACGACTCGCGGGAAGAAACGGGATCGTGCAGAGGCTGGTTCTACATTTGGTGGCGATGACGACGATAGCGCACACGAGGCCGAAGCAGAGGATGACTCGAAACGCCGACGCCACCGCAAACGGAGAACCTACGCCAAAAGGAAGTCTGATGCAGGCATGTTATCGCGTGGCCAAAAACGTGATCGCGACTTGGCTGAGGGAGACAGCGATGCCGAGTACGACGATGGCATGGCTCTCAAGGTCTCGCGCAAGAAGAGGGGAAAGAGATCGGTTTCCTCCGAGCAAGATGATCGAAGTGATGTGTCCATGGATGAGTCCCAAGCGTCTTCCAGTCGCGGCCGACCAAGGCGTATTGGTGATGAATGGGAGAGTAACGGCGTGAAATATAAGATTGGACCTAACGGTCAACGCCTTCGTCAGACGTTGGTCAAGAAGGAAAGACAGAAGTTCAATATGGTATGTCAAGTACACTGTTGTGCGACGTACCATTCTAACGTTCTATTAATAGCCTAAGGACTCTCAGCATCCCGATCGTCAAGCAAACCTTGAAGTTTATATCGAGACTTGGCTCACCGAGGAAGAATATCGAGAGGCAAAAGACCAACTTCTTTTGGCGTGGCAAGATTCGAATAAACCCTCCGTTGAACCGGAGACCCCGTCTCGTGAATCACAGGTAGGAGATTACCTCAAGCACTTTCTTTGCATTTAGGCTAATTATTTCTTGTGTGAAAGGAGCTACCCCCAGCCGCAGGCAAGGATCTCCTTTGGAAGTCAACTTCGGCTGCGTCCTCCGCTGGAAGCTCCACACCTCGACAAATTACGCCTCCCCTTGGTGCTTCACAATTCAAACAAAAGGACCGCGAGCTTTATAGCCATTCTATTGCCTCCAATGTCGGTCTCCGCATCAATCCCTTCCAGAAGCAGCAAGTGCCATCTGGCAAGCGCATTGCTTCGGCAGCGCGCGTGTCGTCCGTCTTCAATGGCGCTACCACCCACCCCAGTAGTCCAGTGTCATCAAGCCCAAGCTTAACCGATAGTACCAATGGTAGCCCACGTCATAAGATGTACTCCAAGTGGGAGAAACAGGACCTAGAGGCGAAGGCTATGATGAAGATGCGGGAGGCTAACCGGAAGAAGGAGGAGGAAAAGGCGCAGAAGCTCAGGGAGGAAAAGGAGAAGGCTGTGGCATTGAAGAAAGAACAAGACACTGTTGCGATCCCCAAAACCATCCCTACGATCACATTGACGAAACCTGAGGAGCCGAAACCTGCACAGGCTGAGATCAAGCCGCCCACGTTATCCTTCGGACCGCCCCCTGCGGCTGATGCCTCCAAGAAGGCTGCTCCTGCTGCAGCACCTGGTTCCTTGTTTAATGGTACTTCGGTGGGCGCACAACCACAACAGCAGTCTAAAGTAGCGACAAGCCCGTCGTTCTCCTTCCCAACACAGCCGCAACAGCCTGCTAAACCGTCTGCTTTCCCTTCAACCAATGGTGTGCCTGGAGGATTGCCATCGAAACCGACCAACAACATATTCGGTCTCAAGCCTGATCAGCAGCGACAATCGAAACCCACCCTGTCTTTCGGATTCCCTACATCCTCCACATCTGCATCGACCAACCCTCCCCCTGCCAGCACTACTGCTCCTTCGTCTACCACTACCCAGCCTTCGTTTTCCTTCGGTCCTCTGCCTTCCCTGTCAGCCAAGGCATCACAACCGGCGGAAAAGAAGGATGAAACGCCTTCCTCTAGCACAGGTGGTTCTCTGTTCTCGAGAATCGCACCTACTAGTGCCACATCACAGCAGCCTCCACAAACTACTCCTTTCCCATTCCCAAAACCCGAGGCTCCCAAGCCTACATCGCTCTTTGGCAACCTGAGCAGCGCGGCGAACGTACCTCAGACCTCGTCTTCCCAGCCTGCTCCAGCTGCAGCTGCAGCAACGACAACTCCAAAGTTCAATTTCGGGTTCTCAACTAAGCCAGCAAGCACTGCCGCACCTGCACTCGCCACCGCGTCTTCGTCGTCATTAAGTGGTGCACTTGGCAATTTCGAATCCAAGCCTACCGAGTCCAAAGCTGATGCAAACCCGTCACCCTTCAGTTTTAATGCTCCTGCTCCCCCAGCATCAAGCGAGAGTATGAATTCCAATACGCCTGTGGCTGTTGGCGGCGCGACGACTACGTCCAAGTTCAGCTTTGGGACGCCGTCATCGTCGACCTCAGCGTTTGGAACTTCGAATCCGTTCGCCCCCAAGGCTCCGACAGCCACGTCAACTACCGCGCCCGCTACTGGCACGTCGCCCTTTATTGGGTTCGGAGATTCGTCGTCTTCGACCTCAGCGTTTCCGACCCAGACCACCACATCAAGTATTATACCCGCTGCGGGCACGTCTTCGGCGACGGCTCCTGCACAATCTGCCTTTGGGTTTGGAGGTGTGTCGACATCGCCGTTCGGCTCGAGCAATGCTTTCGGAGGTGGCGGGGCCTCGAATCCTTTTGGAACTACCACAAAAGCCGGCGAGACTTCGAAATTCGGGTTCAATGCTACGCCTTCGTCAACCACGCCCAGCGCTGCAGGTGGTGGAAGCGCGAATATTTTTGCTGCTAAAACTAGCGACGCCCCGAATGCATTCGGGTTCGGTGCTCCATCTACACCTTCGTCAACCACGCCCGCTGCTGGCACCAATGGAGAAAATGCCAATAAGCCCTTGTTCTCGTTCGGAACTCCCAGTACGACACCAGCCTCGTCCTCCACAACGGCCCCTGCTCCAGGCTCCTCAGTGTTCGGCAGTGTCGGCTTCGGCGACGCAGGCAAGAACTCTACGACGCCTCAGGCGTCGCAACCTGGGGCTGGACAGTCGGTGTTTGGGAAACCATCTACGGGACCTAGTCCTTTCGGATTTGGCACGACAGGCGCCACCAATGGCAGCACTACCAACACGTTTAGTGCGTTTGGTAAAGCTCCCGCTTCCACTGGACAGCAACAGCAGTAGTGTTGGAAAAATTTCTTTTTCAATTACAGCATGTATATCAGCGTACAATAGTTCATATCCGGCTTAATGTGCATAGGGATTCTTGGTCCGAAAAACATACGATTTATTATAAGTGTCACGCGGTCGCGTATTTACCTCGCAATGTGCTGCTGGCACGAGTTAGGCCTCTCGAGGCTGACGTACAGGGCTGGTTTGTCTCAGATAGAATACCTGATAGCAGACAATTTCTCTCCCTTTCAAACCCCCACGAGCTGCATTATCTTTATTGCTTCGTGTTCATCTTATAACGACGGACTTCTATGCTTGCCGCGAACGTTAACGAGACTCCTCGTCCTCGTCCCCCAGCCAAGATCCGGCGTTCGTCTGCGGCACTCCAGGCAGCCGCTGCATCCCCGCCCCCATCTTACGCTGCTGCGTTCACCCCAGAAGTCAAGCCCCGTTCAGATACCTTTCTCGGGTCGCCCCTGGTTGCTACATTCCAGAGGGTAGGATGGGACGGTGGGGCCGCTGACCGCCGCATGTCACCACCACCGGAGGAAGACATGGAGTGGATGAATGAACGATCGCGCGAAGAGCTTAGCGAGCTGCTCGTCAAGGCTGATGATCTCATTAAAGAACGGGAGAACGGTATGTTTCGTCACATCGTAAAACGTGGGGCTGCCTAACTGACTTGCATGCGTTTCGACAGAGCTGAGCATGGCTTCGGCGGTGTGCAAAAGCCTGTACAATAACAACGTCGTGCTCAAGTCTAAGCACCAACAGCTGCTTTCCCGCCTTCCTTCTTCGAATTCCCCATCACCTTCTCCTGAACCCATTTCCCGTACATCGTCCCGCTATAGCATCAGCCTGAGCCGGCCCGTATCTGAGTATGAATCTTCCCCGCTCGCTTCCACGCACAAGAACTGTGCCCGCAAAGTCTCCGTGTCGACGACAGAGTTATCTCACCTGGCTGACCAGAATGCCGAACTCCTCGATAAACTGGAACGACTGGAGGCCGAGTCTCTTAGCGCGGACCAGTCTGGGCGCCGCGCGCTGAAGCGGCTGGAGAAGGAGATTTCGACCTTGCGGGAGGAGCTCGAGAAGACGCAAGCCAAGAGCGAGGAGTTGGAGCAGAAGACCAAGGCTGGTTGGGACTCTGAGAAGATCGTCAAAGAAGTCTTCAAGAAGAGGGAGGAGAGGGAGGCGAAGTTTAGAGCTATGCGGAACCTCGGCCAGGGCAGACCCGGGAGTGAGGAGGAGGATTCTGAGATCAGGGATTTCGCGCCTGAAGGGTCGGTCTTTGGAGGGCCCAGCGGGACGTATTCCTTCGGCGACACCCCAAGGAGAATTTCAGGCACTCCCAGAAGTCGCCTCGCTCCCACCCCCGCTCCCACCCCTGCCCACGCTCCTCTCACTCCGCATCCAGAGTCTAGCCTCATTTCTCAGCTCCTAGAAAAGATCCAGGAATTAGAGGAAACCAACACTCGCATTATCGATCAACAGACCGAAACCGCGAACCAGCTGAGCGCTATGCAACGGGAAACGGAGCACATTAACAAGGTGTACGAGTACTTTTCGGACGCGAACATCGTTGAGGTAGCGGGTGATTTCGACTCGGCAGCGGACGACGGCGAAAGATCTTCGCGTGACGAAACTATCCGCTTCAGAAGCTTCAGGCGCAACCTTGAAGGCGGATTTTCCCCGTTACCAGGTGTGAACGACATGCAGTCTTCGAAGATCTCTACAGCTTCAAAGACACGCAAGTCGGTGGTTGGACTGTTTGATAGCCTCGAGGACGATAACAGAGGCGCGTCCACACCGGAGCAGCTCAAATCTTTCAACCTCCCGGTACCTTTCGCCTCGCCTCAGAGCGAGAGCCGTCAAGGAAGCACTGGCTTGATCTCTCCTGCGCTCTCGTCTTTAAGTCTGTCGCCGTCACGAACCAACTCACAAGACGCTCAGCCCACCCTGGAGACAGAACTTGGCAACGAGTTCAGCGATGGCTGGGGCCTCACTACTGGTAGCCGCCACCCGCGCACGAACAGCCTGTACGACCTTACTCAGATATCTGCACCGCCGTCTCCATCACCGATACCTTCACATGGGTCCTTCGACCGTTCAAGGAACATCGGTTCGCCACCGGAACCCCAGGCAATGCCTACGCCCATGTCGATGGCGACGGGGAACTCCGCCCTCCGTCTCTCCGTCGAGCCTCCTACACCCGAGAGGGTCGCCGCGACAGCGAAGAATCGAGTAGAAACCCCTGCTAAGCAGTCGTTGAGGCATCACCGCATGACGGAAACGCTTCGATCGCGCACGAATCGTTGGGTGGATGGCAGGTTCAAGGACACGCTGACGGGCGGCATCAAGGTCGACACCCCTGCTGAGGAGTATAACCGTGGTCAGGAGCAGGAAGTCCCGCCCACGCCTCTGCCGATGCGTCTGGCTAGTGCATTCGATGCTGCGGTCGAGAACTATGCTGGCCAACCCGCACGGAGCGACATTCAGAGCGCGGCGAAGGAGACCTCGGAGGAGGAGATGGCGGAGAAGAAGCCGAGGGGGTTCGGCGCGGTCCTCCTTGAGCTCTGGTTGTGGCTCCAATTCGCGATCATCATTCTTGTGTTCCTGTGGGCGATGGCGAGGCGGGGCCCGAAGTCGGTTTTCGGCGAGGCAGGGAACAGGAGGACGGTGTCTTCGTCGCATTAAAGGCGTTCATATTTTTTTATGACTTTGCACGATCTCTTTATTATATCTTTCTATATACCCAGTGCCCTATAATATTGTAGATCTATATGTAGGTATCCAACATGCATACCCTAATTGTGGTCTTGTGATTTTGGCTTTGCAGCGGTTCGTGAGGTTCGCAACGTTGCATGTGCTGTAAGTCTCTGTAAGTGTGTAGTCAAGAAGTTAGTAACGAGATGGGACGGC